>JBCJKH010059495.1:21731-52639 GCA_039877255.1 Loriculus beryllinus | reverse complement strand
TTGCCCAAAG
Source organism: Loriculus beryllinus (assembly GCA_039877255.1). Classification (NCBI taxonomy): domain Eukaryota; kingdom Metazoa; phylum Chordata; class Aves; order Psittaciformes; family Psittacidae; genus Loriculus; species Loriculus beryllinus. The sequence continues at coordinate 52,629 of JBCJKH010059495.1, read as the reverse complement.
AAGTTGTGAATGCTTCATCCCTGGCAGTGTTCAAGGCCAGGTTGGACAGAGCCTTGGACGACATGGTCTAGTGTGAGGTGTCCCTGCCCGTAGGAGGGGGCTGGAACTGGATGATCTTAAGGTCCCTTCAACACAAACCGTTCTATGATTCTATAAGACTGAGAGTAGGTCAGGAGCACCCAAACTCCAATCCACTGCCCATTGCTCTGCACAATTGTCATGCCTCCTCTCTCGACATCATTATCATCCTTTTCAAACACTGTCCTATGCTTTCTGCAACCTTGTTGATGTATGCCAGTTCAGCAGGACCCATACAGACTCACCACCACAGAGACATTGAGCTGGGTGGCCTTGATGACATTGATTAATTCTAGTTATTGGTATAGTCTCATAAATCACAGCCCTGGAGTCTGCCACAAAAGCCTGTCAGTAACCTAAAGGCCAGTTGCTTAACCTGCATTGCAGTCACACAGAGGCACTCTTGATTTCCACAATCCATAGTAGGTAATCCTTTTAGCTGCACAGTAGAGGGTGAGAACGGTGTGTCAGACCATGCTGTGCTCTGTGGCAGCTCCCCTTGCTGTAAGCCCTTTGCAGAGCCTGGTTCAGCAGCATTCCCAATACCAGCTCTGCTTTGGCCCTGCAGCACCATGTAGTAATTTTTCCAACACTGCATTATGCAGAGTCAGGAAAACGATTATTACTCAAGGCAATTTTATATACATTACAAATTCCTTTTGCACTTATCACTTTAAATTAGGACAAAATGCTCTGTGATTCCTGACTTAATCCAAGGCTGCAGCCAAAGAAACGGAAACATATGCAAGGAGGGAGATGATTTTGTTCTTTTTGCTGTGCTTTCCACTTTCATGCAACTTTCTGGTATAGAATCATAGAATAGTTAGGGTTGGAAAGGACTTTAAGATTATCTAGTTCCAGCCCCCTTGCCATGGGCAGGGACACCCCACATTAACCATGGCACCCAAGGCTCTGTCCAGCCTGGCCTTGAACACTGCCAGGGATGGAGCATTCACAACTTCCCTGGGCAACCATTCCAGTGCCTCACCACCCTAACAGGAAAGAACTTCTTCCTTATATCCATCTGTTGTGCTTGATGACTTGTTTAAAAACAATATTTGTTTGCCCACAGCTTTGCTCCCTAAAGCTGTGACTGACATAAACCTGTCTGGAAGAAGCTGCTTGTTGCAGAGCTACAACATAAACATTGTGAACAAACTACAGTCCTACGTGTTTGGGCATGTCCAAGGTGCAGTGGGCTGTAACAATGGCAGCAGGGCTTCCATGTTTGGAACAAGCTGGTCCTTTGCTGGTTCCCTCATCTTAGTTTTGATCTGATTCTTCTTCAGTGCTTGAAGCCAAAGCAGGTGAAGGCAGAGGTGAAGATGGAATAACAGGAAAAGAGCAATGTGCAATTACAGAGAATTTTTGCGATGTTGCCAAGCCAGGGTTGTCTAATAATTAGATTAATTTGTTTGTGCCCACTCAACACCTAAATTTATAAACCATTCAAGCTTCTGTTTGTTTGTTCCACAGCTCATGTTCTTGGTATTCCATATGGATGAACCCTCTGCCTCAGTAAAGGTTATCCATGTTGGATCCTATTACAGATTCTTGTCATACAGTATGAAAAGATGTATTTCTAGTTAGTGTACTAGGAATAGTCATAGAATCCCACATCACAGTGGAGCTCAGCTTGGCTCTACACTTAGTATAATTCAGACTTATAATGTGAAATCGAAACTCCTGACATCTTTAGGGTAGAAGGACTGAAATTCAACTCATCCTTTCGGCTTTCCATACTGTACTCTGGAATACACTGCAGCAGAGGAATGATTAGGACATTTGTCTGTTCACTACTAGAAGCTGGCAGTGCTCCTAGTAGTGAATTGTCTTCATATCTGACCATATAGGGTATTAAGGTCCACAGTCCAAAGCTGTTTTAATAAGAAAACAACAGGAAATCTATATTCTGCATCCCATCGCAACTTTGTATTTGCAAGCACTGAAATGAGCTTATGTCTGTGCAGTGAACTGAAAAACTGCTGCTTGCATTCTAAATCTTAGAATATTTCAAAGTTATAACTTGGAGTAACACATGGGAATGCTAACTAGGCTCTGTGGTTACAGGTAATGAGGGATGATGTTTATTGCAAAATGCAAAGAAAAGACCTTTCTAATACATCCCTACTCGTCCTGAAGAAGACAAAGCACTTAACAGAGAAGAAAAAAACCTCAATTACAATAGGGATTATATCAGTTCTTTTTTGCAGCAAGAAAAGCAAAACTGAATGGGTTTCTAAGTGCCAGGTGAAGCATTTCATAATCTGCAAGGTGAATTAGTAAAAATTAGATATTTCCTACTTCAGACACAAACAGAAAAGGGTTAAAACTGAAACACTAGCTAAGGTCTGTTCTATATGGCAAGCATAGGTTTGTTTTCCATGTAAAGGCAAGATTAAAAAGGCATTACTGATGTCTGATTATGATAAGACTGTATTTGAGTGACATGTAAATGAGGATTATTAGTGCTGACCTCCTCTATCAAAAGTCCTATTAAAGGAGATGGTAATAGCTTTGTGAACAAATCACAGAAACAAGATTGTTTCCTCCTGTTTCAGGTATGCAGTGCACTTGAAATAGGTTTTGATGCTGTCTGTGGAAGTAAGTTTGTTCAGCTCTATGAACACCTCCTTGACATCCTTCTTCACGTGCCTCCGGAGAATATTCTTTCTGCTGAAAGGTGCTTTCTGGATTTCTTTATTTTTATACAACTGAAGTCAAATTAGAAGAATATCAAGACAAGACTTTGTAACTATTCAGATCATAAGAAAATAAAGTGTCACTTCAGTGTCAAGGATCTTTATACATTATATTTCTCATTTTCCTCTTCTAAACTAAGGAAAGGTGAGACCAGAGATTAATGTTTATGATAGCAGCTGCATCACGGTTAATAAGACTGAAAACACAGAGACGAACAAGGAGCTTCTGCAGGTCTTCTCCTCTGTTATATGGTGGTGACATCTGGGAGCACATGATGAATTTCTCCTTGTTCCACTGATGTTGTAGATTGTTCCTATTTCCATATCTCTTAGATTTTCAACAATTTAAACTAGTCTGGATATGGTTTGAACGTGCAGAAAACTCCAGGGTTTGTACAGTGCATTTGGCCAGGACACTGGACAGTATTAGCCTCACCCCAGGATTTTGTTGCAAGCTTCCAGCCTGGTGCAGAGAGTCTGAAAATTCCTTAAGGTTTATACATGCTGACGTAAACAAAGCCCCTTGCTGAGGAAACAAAACTGAAGAGTTTCTGGCACCATTCAGGATGATACATAATTTTGTGATGACCACTCCATAGCAAACACAAAGCTCAAACTCTTTGCTTGTCACCATGTGGAATGTTTGACGTGAGTTTGGGCTGATGTCCATCTACAGGACTTACAAGGCCGAAAGCATATAAAGCACCTCTTAAGGTCCTCACTGCCCCCTGCAGAAGCAGAGAAACAGTATCAATACTCTTTGTTTTTAACCCAAAAGAAGATTAAATATGGAGAGGTTAAGTGAATTGCTCAGGGACATACAGGTAATTGGTAGCAGAGCAGAGCCTCCAAATCCCATATCCCAGATGCTGTGTGTGTGTCCTCAGATGTTCTCTTCCACTGCTGAGGTGGTGGTGATCTGCCCAGCCACATGGCCCAGAGCATCTATTGATGGTGGGAAAGCCACAGCCCTCTCTAGCCCCACATGTCATCTGCATCTCTTCCGACTGCAGGCCTACCCTATTGTTTCAGTTTGTTTCTCAGATGCAGGAAAAAGAAAACACTGTGATTTAGCAGCAGTCTGACAGCACTTGACCTTTACACGACAAGCAGTATTCCTCAGCAGCGTGCAGCAGAGGTTTGCTTTGGTTTACATTTATTTTGTTCAACTTCATCTCTCGTAGGCATCCAAAGTGAAGCCAATTGGATTAGACAGGCAGGATCGCTCAGCATCTTGAAGTAATCTGTAAGGAACTGGCAGCATGATAGTCATTAGGCAGCAGTTGCTGCAAGCAGCTTCGGGGAATTTGTCTGCACTAAAGAGAGTTCTGGTGTCAGAGGGAGGATTGGGAAAGCCTCAGCAAACAGGGTTTTGTTTGTCTTGGAAGAGCTTTGGGGAATCACAGGGAAAGTTGGAAGTGACTGGTGGAAATAACCCCCCCCCCCCCCCCTTGGAAGCTGTTGCTCTTCCAGCTTCCTTTATGTCTTTTAACTAACCCTTTGCTAAAAAGCAAAGTCATAGCTCCATCCCTGCTACATTAATCACAGCACAAAGCATGCTTCTTGCTGTAAAACTGATGAAATTCCACCAAAATCAGAACATGATTTAGGCACAGGGATACAACTCAAAAGCTTTATCAGGATGTTTTGCACATGTAAATTGACTTGTTCAGACAGGGACCACTGAATTGTCTTTAAAAGTCCTTAAAGGTGAATCAGCCAGGTAGCAGACCTTCATACACTGCTTACCATATTTCACTTTGGCAGTGGGATTTTCTAAGCAACTTTGGCCTCACATCGGTGGCACTGAAGCCAGTGGCAAAGCCAAGTCTATTCAGGAATCAACGTTTAGCAGTCTTCCTGACCCCATGATGGTCCCAGCACATCCTCAGAGGATGGCAGCTCTGTAAGCTCCAGCACTGCCACACACCAACAGCTCAGCAAAAGGGAATACTCAGGATCTGAGAGCTGCTGGGCAGGCTTGAAATAAAACAGCTTTATAGCTAAAGCTTGGCAAGGATGATTAATTTTGAGAGTTAAAGGGGAAAAAAGAGAGAACAAATTGCAGTCTCTTAATTTTCAAAGAGCTTCTTTTGCATTGGTGAGGAATTGCAGCACATTGCAGAGCCCCACTGAGGCTATTCTGACCTTTTATTGCATGTGTGGTCAGTCAGAGTCTTTGGGCGTCTTGGTCTTTGGAAACAGCATTTTTATAAGCAGCTGAGAGGAGGCAGCGATGGGTCAGGCTGCTTCTTGGTTTGTTCTCTATGAAAATCCTAGTAAATCCTGTCTTAGCTGCTCCTGAATTCTTGATGAGTTCAGCTCAAATGTATCTGTCTGTGAGGACAATGTGCCACAGGCAGGCCCAGGACTGGGAATGAGAAATTAATTCCTCAAACCAGGTACCAAAACAATCGCAGATGTTCTGTCTCAGTGTTTGCCAGTGTTTGGGTTAAAAATCTGAGACTGACTCCAAGATTCCAGATTTTTCTCATCTGTCAAAGAAAGCTTCCATTCCCATACACCTGTATTACTGCTGCTTGCTCCTTGGTTGATAGTGGTCCTGGCTCCATGGTCCACTGCTGCTGGATTGGTGCATTGTGCCTGTGTAGTGTCTGTGCTCAGAGCACACTTGGCCTCCCACATCTTCATGGGGTCAGAATGTGCATCAGACCTCATCTTGAAACACGAAACATCATGGAGGGACCTGTGGGATACAGGGCTTGCAACATCCTCACCCTGACCACTGCATGAGGTCTGTTCTTCAACTGGTTCCTTTTGGCATGACCTTTTCTACAGAGCCTTTCCCAAAAGGAGCTAATACACACAGAAGTGTGTTTGTACACAGTAGGAACAATAGCAAAAGCTCTAGCCCTGACTCAGACTCCAAAGGGCTCCAGTGACAGTGCCCTGGGGAGATCAGCACTCCCAGGCAGACACAGAGAGGCACCAGCATCACACTGAGTCTTGGCCCAACCTTATCAGCTTCTCCACCAAGATGACTCAAAGGAAATGCCAACAGGCTTTGAAGCTGCAGAACCAGGCAGCAAAGTCCTGTCAGCTCGGCACCATTCCAGTCGCAGCAGGAAGAAAGCAAGAGCACTCCACTGTACCCAGGGTAACACGTTCTTCAAGGCATTAGCCTTTGCATTTGTTTTCATTTGCTGCTGTCAGAGCAGGACAGCGGGATCTGGCCACTTGTCAGAGACATTGGCCATGTTTTATGAGATCTCAGGCTTTTTCACAGCCTCCTGACCTCAGGAATCTGTCATGCAATGACTGGGTTCCATGGGGAAACCTCTGAAGAGAGTCAATTCATCATCACAGAACCCTGGCTTATTTACACGCTTTCCAGGTGGGAGAACTGGATCAGGAGAATACTTTTGAGTGGATTGCTTAAGAGTAGTGTCACTGCCAGGAACAGAACCAGGACACTTCATTGCCACGTTACCACTTGTGTGTCTGGTGCAGGAGTGAATAATGTACTCTGGAAATGTCAGGAAGGCATTCTTTCATGTCTTAAAACTTGTGTAGATCCTTGAGACCCACTAATGCAGTGATGAAACAGAAAAATCTTCGTGTATTTTTTTATTTCAAATGGTTTGGGCAGTATCCAGGGATTTTTGGCATTAAAAGGAGAATCAGCAGAAACACCATGCAAATAGAATTTGTCTTGGCAGGGTTTTTTTGGTTTAGATCTGAATTAGAACTCACTAATTAAAGAATATGATGTGTGTGTTGGTATTAAATGATACCAAGGCAATGTCATATTGTGTGCTATCAGCAGTAGGTAGACATGCACTCAAGTTCATATTCATGACCATATCTCCTGGATATTCACACCAGAACATCTATATTCACAACCCAGTCTAGCCCAAGCCTGCAAGTTCTGGTAATTTGCTGGGTGTTTTCTCATGTCAGCCACTATCCACAAGATCAGCATTGCCACTATTGCAACACACCTGGAAACTGGAGGTCTGGAGTGCAAGTGGTCCTACTGCTCTTTTCCCCTACACTGAAACATCATTTCCCCACAGATCATGAGCATCCAGTCTCTGTCCATCACCTCTCACACAATGTTAATTCCTTCCTTGCAGTTTTCTCCAGTACAGCTCATATTGATCTCAACTGGCTGTCAGTCCATCCCCTTGAATTTCTGCTTGTGTTCCCACTATGAAACAATTTTGCACGTAAGCACTTGGCCGCCTTTGACCTGACAAGGCTGAACTGCTGTGAACCTGCGCACATACGAAGCAGCTCTGGAAAAGGGCAAACCAGTTTTTACTACATGAAGCAGGATGTGGTACTTATTGTTTCAAGCAATAAAGCCGTCATCTCCCCTTCCCTGCTCCCACAACAAGGTGCTTGCTTTCCAAGAAGAGGAACAGTGGGTGGTGGCAGGGCAGGTAGGCCATTTCAGGCTGTACAGAAGGCAGGCATCCTGCATTCCCTTCTGGAGATCTTCCCTTCAGAAGATACCAAGAGCTGAGCACAGATGTGCGGAGCAGGATAGTGGTCATGCCTAGATCTCAGTAATCACAATGTTGAATTATTCTTTGTTTCCCTCTGGGCAAAGTTGGCTTCCCTTTATTTGGAGGCTTCTCGGGGCATTTGTACAGGGGGATTCTTAGTGTTCCTCCTACCTCATTCCTAACTGGATGCTTTCCAACACAGCAAATGAAGGGCTAAAGACAACATGCTAAGTGAGGGCAGTCTCAGCATCTCCATTGTGATGGAAGCCACCACATGGAGACACAGTTCCCACTGAGCAGGTTTGGCACCAGTGGAAGTGAATCCTTGGTCATTGACACACTGGATGGTAAATAACAGAGGTTTTATCCTCCCTGCCCTGTGGGCACTCAGCAGTGGGACAGTGGCTTTGTCGCAGGCTCTCTTCAAACAAGCTGTTGCTTCTGCAGCCTCTTCTTGATCCTTCTCCATCCCTAAGGTGAAATTTGCAAGTTCTCAGAGCAGGAATTCAAGAGGGATGAACCAAAGTGTTGGTGAGGAAAACTGTGCCAAAGCTCAGCATTAGTTGATAAAGAGGCATAGCTGGGCAAACCTCCAGACCTTTGAGAAGTTCCTCACACCTTTCATCCATTAGGTTCCCTCTTCTTCCTCACAGCCTAGCTGCATGGTCTTCCCTTGTTCTTAACATGTTGCCTATCCAAAAGGAAAAAAAACCCCAGGCTCTGCCTTGTCAAACAGCCTCCGTGTTGTATCATTAAGAGACTCATTTTCTTCTGTGGGAAATTAAACATCTCTTAGGAAAATACAAAACTGAGCTGCTCAGAGCAGAAGTCCAGCTTGACCAGTGTTCTGCCTCCAGCTGTGACCAACTGAGGATGATCAGGAAGATATAATAAGCAGCAGAACAAAACGTGCACAACCTCTTCCCTCAGAGGCGTTCCCAGTTCTGGCAATCAGCAGCTGAAGGTCTTCCTGAGCCAGAGGTTGCATCCAAATCACAGCACGAACAGAGGGGACACATCAGAAATAATATCTCCAAACTTGCAATGTAGGATCATTGCAGAGAAGAACTAGCTGTTCTCAAAGGAGACAAAGACAGACCTTTCCGAATAGCCCATCAGGGGGGCAGTGAGGCCCCCCTGTCATTTGGTGTCTCCCTGTACGGGCTATGGATCAGGAGCCACTTGCTTGATAATCTGGGTCTAGAAGGAGGAGACACATTTATGAGCTCTGTGCTATTACATGTTTTGATCTGCATATCAACTTACTTTGGTTTCATGTCTTGCAGGTCCACAGCTGGCAAAAACCCCTGACCATGTTCCTGCCACATGTTTCGTGGATTTAAAGAAGGTTCATTTTTGTTAAACTGGATATTACTGCTCATGGGATTGCAAAACACCAGGAAGCCATGGCAGAGGACTTTATCAAAATATGAGTAGCTAGTAAGTGATGTAGTCACCACCAGTCATATATACCACCTCTGCATAACCAGCTCCCTCTTGATCCAGAGGCATAAAAGAAAATATAAGTGGCTTTGCCAACATCATAACAGGCTAGGAATGGTAGCATGCAACTGTGTGGACACTTGGTTACTGCAGTGACAACAGTGTCAGTACATACAGCAACCTACATTTGCCTTCTATTCACTGAACTCCTGTCCCTGCCCCACATTTCATCAGGCAGTTACAGAGTCCACCAGTATCAAAGTTCATCTCCAAGCAAAACCTCCATCCCTGAAGACATCAGGAGCCTCATGTAGCCTTGTCGCTGTGATGTGTAATGTGAAAGGCATGAGGAATGTCAGCACCTCCATGACTTCGTAAGCAGCACCATCTTGTTTTCAGCTCTTCAGTGCTGATTGAGCTGGAAAAAAAACCTATCACGTGCTCTGTGTTCCCAGGGCAGACTCTTGTTTTTATTAGAACATCTTGGACGGAATCCTGTCTCAGTTACATTGATAAAAATCCGGTTATGCTACTACAGACAACTAAAGTATTTCAGACATATCCTGGTGTGGCTCAGAGCAGAGTGCGTCCCTGTACTCACAAGGGACTCCTCGGGGTAGCTGACAAACAGCATCTGGAAGCAGAGGAATCCACACTCTGGATAAAATATTGCCCACAAGTATTATGTCAAGCCATTCACATCATAGAGTTAGCAGATGATGACAAGACAAGGTAGACCTTTTCCTGTTCATGTTTGTGTTTGTCTTGCTGTTGAAATGCAGCATTTTGTCTAGGGAACTATGATAGAAAATGATAGGGGATTCCAAGCTGAAAATAACTGAGCAGTCACATATTCAGTCTCTGGCCAGCATCCAGCAATGATAAAGTAGGTTTGTCACTGTGATTTTAACTCATTTTTAGAGGAAGAAACAGAGGCAGAGCAGCTAAATGTTCATGTAGTTCCCAGGCTGGGCTGTTGGAGCTCAGAAGTCTATAACATGAGCACTGCTACTACCACTTGTATCTTTTCCTGAGAGAAACCAGATGAAAACTGAGGAATAGAGAGTAGCTCAGCATGGGCTGCGGTTTTCACTTAGACTTCACTGCAGGTCAGGGAGGCTGAAACACTCCGAGGTCGCCTGCAACCCATTGGGTACATTGATCATTGTCTCTGTCAGCTGTAGGAAGTAGGAACGGGGATACCCCACACTGCTCTTGCTGCTGCTGTGTCACAAAGCCATGGCTAAGTGGAGAACGGTAGCTCACTGCTTCAAGAGATGCTGTCAAAGAGATCAGTGACAGCCAAAAAGGAACTTCTAGATAGCTTTGCTAACATCAGACCACAGATTCAAGAGTTAAACGCAGTTTTAGGGTGCTTGACCAGGTCTGAGAACCCATAGCCGCACACTGCAGATCCCTGAACCAGGACCGATGCATGCTGCCAATCTAAGTTTGTTCCCAGTGCTGAGAAATGGGATAAATTGCTCTATCTGTTATCTTCTGTCCTCCCTCAGCTGGCACATCTTGAGCTCTGGGTGGTTCAGCAGTAGCAGCAGCATGCTCAGATGCAGCCTGGTCCTGCTCAAAGCTCAGCATCTCTCCAAGTGAACAGCTAATGGCTGCCCGACCTGGGACATGACTCCTAAGGATTCCTCTCTGTGCTCTGCTGAGGATCATGCACTCATAGTGCTGAGTTCTAGCTTGTGAAAGTGAAGAGCAGTCGTCTTGCAGAGGCGACAGTACACAGAGATTGACTTGAAATTCAAAAGCATTTGAAGGCAAAAATAGAAGCCTGGAAATTCAGTTTTTATTTTGTTTTGATGAGCAAGTGCCAGCAGAGAGAGCCACATGATTTTTGAACAAACACACACAATTATGGCAACAGAGCAGCTGGACAGATAGTCCAGCCAGCAGTTTCTCTGGTACTTGTGCCCACATGAGACCTGAAAATCAGTCTCTCGATGACTCTAGCAAGACCTTTCCAGGAACAGTGCTTCCAGTCACAGATACAATACCAGGAAGGCTGTGGATGGGGGAAAAAGGAGAGGAGAAGGAATTTGAAGTAAGGGTGGTGTGTCAGAGATAGGAAGTGAGGATTTCAGAGGCAAGGCCAAAGACAGGCCCTTGAAGACACCAGTTCTGTGCAAAGAGGCACCTGCAGCTCTCTTGGGCTGTCCCTCTGCTGAACAGCCTCTCCTGCTACAAATGGAATGGTGACATTAAGCTCCAGGTGAGGTGATAACTGAAGAAACACTTCACAAAAGTCCTGTGTCAGTGATGTACAGGGCAGAGAGGGGCAAGCCAGCACTGTCCTGGAGCCTTGGCCATGGTCAGGGAAGTCTTCATCCTCCAGGGCACACCGCCCTGCTCTCCAGATTGCCTTACACTAATGCAACAACAGATCCAACTATACCTCTATATTAGCTGAATCTAGGACAAGAGGGACGAGCAGGACAGGGAGCATTGGTTGGATGTGCTGTTTCTATGATGATGCAAGGTTCTGGCAGATTATCCTTGGCCAAATCACAGCGGCTGCTCCCAAGGGGAAGCCAGAAGAGGTGTCTAGTTTAGGCAGAAGAGCCTGTTGAAAGATCAGTTGGGGCAGATAACCCACTTCCTGCTGAAGGGCTGTTTGCTCTGCTCTCCTCTGCAAGTGTGTTTGTGAAGGGCTTTAGGTTTATTCTTGGCTATCAAGATGGGACACACTACAGATTTCAAGAGGGCAGAAAGTTCAAGGCCACCTAAGCATAATAACCTGTCACTTACTGAGGGCTCAGCTCTTTGGTGAGCTCAGCATAGCCTTCATCCACTCTAGAGAAAAAACATGTGACATGGCACAGAGACATGGGCAGAGGTGGGTCAAGTGCTGAGCACTGGCACTGAGTGCCAGGAATATATTTAGCACCCAGGGCACAAGATGCTGAACAGACATCCATCACGTGCCCTTCACCAGCAATCTGCCACACGCAGGGCTCATTTCTGAATGGGTAATCCACTGAGAAATCTGTCTCGGTGAAGCAGGTGGCAATGATGTGCAGCATCGTGCGGTTGCTGCTGCCAAGTGAGTAGCATCTACTACAGCCCTGTGCAGTCTCCACATGGCTGGTCTCTGAGTGACTTCTGAGATGAATTGGGATTTAGCAGTACAAAAGGACCTATAGAAAGACCAGAGCTTTTTTCCTTTTTCTTTAAACACTGTTTTCCACTGTTGTGAATTGCTTTCACCTAAAGCCTTTGTAGCTGTCTTATCTGTTCTATTGAGTTAGCAGCATGCAGAAAAGGATGTCATTGTCACATCCTCCCAGTCTCAGTGAAAGTCGCTTGCTGCATCAGTGTAACATCTCTCACTTGTAACATATGAGATCTGTGACTCATTTATACTCCCAAATTATGCCTTTTCTATTCAAAACTTGATTAAAATTTTATATCATGCCATAAATCAGTGACACCAGAAACAATGAATTTAAGCTTTGAGGTTATGAGGCAGTTACTCTGCATTAAAAATGTGAATAGCAACAGAAAAGCAGCTTGAGGGACTTGGCAGGAACTACAGCTGAAGGTCAGAAGAAGGTCCATGTCCACCACTGGCTTAGTGATCTTTCTCTGTTTCTGCCCTGTTTCATTTGGAACCTTTAACCTTTCCAAGGATGTTATGCAGCTACCAAACGAGTCAACAACATCTAATCTGGGAAAAACAGCCAAATGTTAAGTAACATTAATTACCTCTTTCTATGACATGTGGTGAACAGAGCAAAGTTCACCAGAGTGTGGTGGGAATTTTCTGGGGCAATTGTCAAAGCACTCCTCATGTGCCAGTGCTCACACACACCTTCCCAAGGGAGCTCTCCTGTCTCTCCTGATTTATATGTCCACTTTGGCAGTGTTGTGAAATTCAGTGTTTTGTAAATCAGTCCCACAGACAGTGACATCTCTGTGTGTGCTTCTCAGACACTTCTCAGACAACCTTTACCAATGCTCTGAAGTCACCATAGGAATTTAAACATCCCGTAAGCAGCAGCATTCAGCAGTTTGGGAGGGAATTCCCATTCAGGGAATGGTCCTTCTTCTCCTTCCTGCCCCAAGGTTTCAAACAATGCAAGGAGTCTCCTGTGACGTGTGACACACTGCCTGTACTGCAAGGACAGCAAGGACCAGGGTGGGATGGATTTTGAGACAGGTTTCCTGCCGGTGTGGTCTGCTGGGCTGAGGAGACTGATGGGAAGCTTTGGAAACCAGCAAAAGGCTTGCAGAGCAGTCCTGTGCTTGTCAGGGGATGCAAAGGAAGATATAATGGGTGTTTTTTATCTCTTGATACCGAGCATTCAGGTCCCACAAGTATCATTACATTTCCTCCTCCTTTTTTCGTTGATCTTGGCCATTTTGATGCATATGATGAACGCTCTGTTTTAACCCCCTCCCAGTGCATCTCTATACTGTCTCTTCACCTAACCATGGCACAGCATGGAGCCAGGCAGAGATAACCACTTTCTTCAAACTCTTTTCGTGGGACCTGTATCCCTGTTTTCTGCTAAAGTTCAGCCCTTCTCAAGGGGCTGGAGAATACTCAAGATCAACAGAAACTCTGAGTGCTGGGCTGCTTTTGTTTATCACCAATAACGTTACTGTCTTCAGCCAGAGCTCAGAATTTCACAATAGCAAGTTTTGTCAAGAAGCCATCTCTTCCTGTTCCTATGGCACACTGTGATTACCAGGGCTCAGCAGGGGACATAGAGAAAGGAATGGCAAGCGAGGGTCAGCTCCACAGGGCCCCATCAGAGCTGGAAAACACCAAACCACCCTTCCCAGATGGGCAGTAGCTCCCTAGAGAGGCAATTTAAGAGCTCGAGATGGCCCAGATCGCAGAAGTAATGAATCAGAAAACAAATGTGTCTTCCAGGGTGGACAATAAAGATAAAATCGTGATTTGAAGTTGTTTAGCTTTATGCTTAACTTAAAGAGAAGGACGGGTTCAAGGCAAATGCACTCAATCAGTGTTGGAGACCCTTCTGTTGCTGTTTTATGGAACCAAAGGTCTGTGTCTGACCAGGGGTTTCAAGGAATGAAGGATTCCTGTGGCGAAGGCTGACTGCAAATGGAGCTGTGTTTTATAGACGTCAACAACATTTTTGCTTTTAAAATAAGTGTGACAAAACCTCAGGCTCAGGTGCAACTGGCTCAGGAGCTGGTCTATTGACAGGTCAATGGTGGGTTCAGACCTCAAGTGTTTGATCCAGGTCTGAACAGCTCAGGAAACTGTATTTCCATTCTTCTTATGAGCTTGTTCCACAGCCCCACGCAGCTCACAGTTAGGAATTATTTCCTGACATTCAGGACACCTTCCTTCAATTAGTCATTCTATTTCTTTTAACTATAACCTAATGTTCTCCAAATTGCTTTCCTTTTCATGTTGGTGCGTACACCCTTCTCGTGCTTGCAGATGTTTATAGTGTCCTATTAGTCACAGGTTAATTTGTACCGCTTCCATTTTCCTTCATATGTCAACAGCTTGAGGCTTTCCATTTATTGGTTTCTCTGTTTTTCTTCTCCCTGGACAAAGCAGGCACGTTCCAAGCACAGAGCAGTTACACTGCCTCTGAAGCAGATGAAGAAAAAGCGCTAACATCTCTGATCTGAGTTTAAGGAGATTCCCCATCTCATGCTAGCTGATAACTTCCACATTGTGTCACTTGTGATGCTGCTCTCCCAACTAGCAAGGGACTGAGAGACACTGCCATCTACCTCCCCTTCATCAAACAAAGCCGGGGATGTTGGTAGCTCATTAAATACTTGAGGGTAAAGGAACAAAAGCTCCAAAGCTTTAACATGGTCGAATGATTCGGGTCATCATCAGCTTTCCCTTGGGCTCTGTCCTGTAAAGGACCCGTTGGGTGCAGGACTTTCATCTCTTTGATCATAACTATGTGAAATAAGTTAAAATTCAGGCTGACAGAACAAAGCTGATGCTGCCTGCAAGTGCACACTCCCTGGATGCTGTTTTTCCTGGCCCAGTGAGAGATGATGGCCATGGCCTGAAGCAATGAAAATCCCTTCTGGATAGGTGAGATATACCTTTAACCAAGCTGAAAGCTAGCATGACATGTCCAGAAGCAAACAAATGTGAACAGAGAGACCACACGAGTGAGGGAAGAAATCAAGTGCCTCATAAACCACCACTGCATCCCAGCTTGTTGGCATGAGAAGAACAGACAGCAGACTTCTCTTGTCTTTCTTTAAATAGCCAGCTGAAAAAACAATTCTCTGTCCATGCTGGCTCTTTGGACAGCCTGCTGTTGAAAGGAAATGCTGGGAATACACCCACAAAAAGCCTGAAGGAAGAATTCCAGAGCAGCAAGATAAATCACTGCTTCAGCAACCTCAGCACTGCTCTGTCTCTTATCCCCCTGTCAGCACAAGCTCAGGAACATCCAGAAATGGCACTTCTCAGCCTGCGGTGCTCTCCCACAACCTCAGATGAAGACAAGCACAGGTGCTCCCAAGACCATTTCCATTGCTGCTTTGAGTAAAAATTAAGAGCAATTGGTCCAGTTGATGCAAACCAGGTATGGTCCCACATGGCAGGGGGTGGCAATACATCTGCAATTACAGCGGGGCAGGGAGATGAGGTGTGATGGTTTCTGAAGGATGGTGAAGCTCTCTGGCTGAGTCACTCCCAGACGGTTCTCACAGGGACCATTCACAGAAACAGCTCCCTGGCGCCCCAAAGTCAGCTGCCGGAGCTGATCTCAGCTAATCCCTAAATCCAGCTACACCCAGATACTGATGCACAGTGTTTTGCCATGTGTTCGCACCGTTGACTGTTTTCTGCTAGGCTGGATTTAGCTTGGAGAGTCCTTGGTCCTGCTTTTGAGAAGCTTCATGTGTGGGGACTTCATCACACAAGCAACTTCACCCTGGAAGCTGTCAAAAGAGCTCTCTGTGGGGATTTGTATTGGGGCATAAATATGAGTCCAAGCCCATCCTGGGCACCAGACACACACAGCCTTTCTTGGGGGGACATTAGGAGCCCAAACATGCTTTTGGAGCTGCTTTTTAACCCCAAACCTGTGGCTGATGAGGCTCAGCACAGCCCATAGAGGAGGGAGGCTCGTCACACAAGCAAGATCCATTGTTTTAGAGATGCAGCAGAAGGTGGGATGCGGCTGCTACAACCAGTGTTTTTCCAAGGAGGGTCATTTCTAATGCTCTCCACATCACTTCTTGCACCCACTCTACTTCTGTTTTGCACAATTTTTTCCCTTGATCCCATAATAATCTGCTTCTAAACTCTACTACCATTTAATGACATGTTCTTGTTGTATTTTCCCATGGTGCAAATAAATACCTCCCTCCACCTGAGACGATGAGGAGCCTGGCACGCTGCAGGGACCAATGCAGTTGGGCCACTGCCAGTTGCAGGCCAGTTGCAGACAGCACAGCTTGCAGCTCTGAGCATTAAATTTTCCCTCTCCATAAGCAGAGCTAATAACTGTGAGAAAGGTAGATATGTTTGGACACAGAAGCCTAACTATTTAGCTAAGATCTATATAGACTTTTCTACTGAAGACATGGTGCCATTATTACTTCAAAACTGTTCACCTGCTTTTCTTCTTGCAAGTCCCCACAGAGTGATTCCTTCTTCCCTTGCTAAGAGGTGCTAATGCAGCCTCACCATGCAAAAAAAAGCACGTATTCCCATGAAGAAGATTATCTATACTCACTCCACTCCACCCATATCTGTACCATGGGATTTAGGGGAATAGAGGTGTGCGAGAGAGGTAGCAAGCACATGGGCAAATAAATTCCTTAGCTGTTGCTCACATCATGTTCTACTCATTTAGATTTTATTAAGAAAAAATCATCTGCTAAGTGTGTGAAAGAGGGAGTGTTCCATTAGAGGAGCTCTGCTCCAGAGGGTTTTCACATTTACTCACACCTCTGATTCATAAGCTCTGGAAGCATTGTACTGATTTAAGTGGTTACCACCTCCCCTGGGGAGCCTGCAGGCAGGACCACTTTGTGGAGATGCTTAAACCTCCTCGGGTAAAAGTGGTGGAGCTGAGTCAGAGACCTGGGATGTGCCTTCCCTCAGCCCCACTCACACATCCCGCTGCTCGTCCTGCTGCTCTGGGGTGATGCATTGGCCAGGGTCTGCTCAGAGGAATCTGCAGCCTTGGTTGCATTTAAGGCTGGATCGTTTGGGCTTTTCCAGCTCAGCTACAGTGGGGAGGGTCAAGTGGCAATCACAGAATCATGGAACAGTTTGATCTGGAAAGGACCTTAAGATTATCCAGTTCCAACCCCTCTGTCGTCGTCGTCTTCCCCCCCCCGCCCCCCCTCCCCCCCCCGTGCCTGCAGTGTCTGGAGAGATGATGGATGGCAAGCACCTAACAGCCCCTCTGCAGGGCTGTGCCAATGCCACACTGCAACACTGAAGGGTATCTTGATTTTAGCATTTAACCTTTTCTTTTTACCTGCTTACTTAAATTGCCACAAGCACAATCTTCAGGCCTATCTTTTATTTTTTTTAATTTACTGGAGGAAAAAGCAGTGCCCAGAAAGAAATAATTAGGAATTACTAGTGTGCAATTGCCATGTAAAGCTCTTTGGACAGGGGATAGTATTTCAGAGCTAATAAGGAGCTTAGCACCTCCTTGGTTATCAGAGGGTGAAAACAGGAAGAAAAAATGATCTGGAGTTGTTGTTTTAACACAGTTTGTACCAGTCTGCAGCCAGCAGGTCCTGCTTTCTCCAGGCTAAATGAGGATGAACCCAACAATAACCAGCACCAGACTGCGCAACCTTTACTTATCCCCCTGAGCAGTTTCACCCCTAGTCAGCCCCAGCAAGGCCAGCACAACACTCACCCCACTGTGCATGGGCTCAGCACAGCCCAGGGCTCACTGCCTGGGTCCACTGTGCTCTACCTGCACCCTCCCTGGCACAGGCTTTGGCCAGGAGTGTGATGGTCACCTCTGTGCTAACAGTAACGCAGCGAGCATCCAAAGTGAGATAATGCAAGTGTAAAGCAACCTGGTACCTGGGCTGAGCTCACTGCCCAGGGGATTTTGCTGCTTCCCCAGCTACAGGCGGGACTGACACCCTTGCTGTGGGTGCCTGCATGGGCAGTGCTGGAGGAGGCACTGTGTTCAGCTGGTATCTGGTCGCTCAGCGGCCCTGCTCACACAAGCACACGTTTGAGGGTGCTGCCAGAAAGACCCTCTGAAACATCCATCTAGCTTCCTATTAGCCTGGTTTACACCTGCTTTAATCGGTTAAGAACAATGTAAGCTGAACTCCAGGCAAGGTTTGAAGGCTTCAGGTTATGATTTGTGGGTTCCTGCAATTTCCATTGCAGGCAGCAGAAGTGTCTGTGACCAGGGGTGAGTGCCCAGCAGCAGGGAGGCAGAGCTGGTCTCATGCTGCCTGTGCATCGAGCTGCAGTTAATGGCCAAGTGATGAATCACAGCTGAAAGAGGAGGCTCACCATCCTTTCTGCAGCCCTGGACTGAACGGGGGTGAACAGATAGCTGAGAACAGTTACATCTTTCATTGCTCCCACATGGGCAGCCCAGACTGATGATTGGGAAGCCCTGGGGCACAAGGGCAAGTCACTGCAGCTCTGCAAGCTGCTGCACATCAGCTGGGTGGTGGTAACCCGCTGTGAAAGCACACGTAGCAAATGGCATGGCCATGGCAAAAAGCGCTGGCTTCAGCCTCTGTGAAAGCCATGCTTTGCTTCTTCACTGTTTGATGCAGATGTTGCAGGCAACAATTACTGAATGCTGCAAAATGTGGCACGTTTTGTGAAAACTAATAATTCATGCTGCCATAATAAACTTTGGGGATCAGTACGTGTTTCCGTGTGCCTGCCATTGAGACCCTTGGGAACAGCATCAGTCTAAGAAAGGCAGCAGTTTAGTTTTATTCATTTGTGAACATGAGGCAGACTTGGTTGAATGTTAAAATTCAATCAATTCTGGACTCCTAATTTCTCTCCCAACAAATTCATTCTCGAGGTGCACTTTTCCAACTGCTACCCTCCAAGCCATCCTTCTGCGTGTTCAGCTCCAGTGAAACTGCAGAGTGGCTTTGAGGAACCCTTTCCTGAGATGTGTCAGCAATCTAGGAGCTTGCAGCTCAGGGTTTTGCTGCATTTGGAGGCTGCTGCACTAAATACTCACATCTGTGTGACTTATTACCTTCAGAAAAGTGATGTGGAAAACAAAGCTCTACATAGGTCAGGTTTTAAAGTGGACTCATGCCCTTAAGTGATGTTGATGCATTTGGAAACTCATCTCTCTGAGTGTTTCCCATGTCTACACACTCCAGCTTTTCGGGTGCTGTCTTTGCTGCACTGACACAGGTTTTCAGCAGAACAAGATAATGCATTTTTTCCCCTCTTAATTCTGGGACCTGGCTCCCAGCCACTATGAACACAGCCACAAGCGGCACTGGGCGTAGCGTGGAGCTTTGAAGTCCAGAATCCCAATGACTTTGTTTTTACAAAAGGCGTGTTTCCTTTTGTGCTGTTAGAGAGTTGCCTGGCTCTTCCTGCAAGAGAGCGCAATGCCCTTCACCCCACAGGCTGCATGCCCTCCCTTCACTCCCTGTGAATATGGTGGATCCCAGGGCTATTCTTTATCATAGCCAACTCAAATGCAGTCTGATGGAATTCTTCATCTTTCGGGTGCTGCCATTCCCAGTCAAATCCTTGTTGGTTGTAGCCGTGTCTAAGGGGACTCGGGATTAGATGCTCTGTTTCTTCCCCTGTATTTCTTGCAGGCTATCTCTTCCTTGGCTTTTTCTCTTCCATGCTTCCATTGAGCACATTGTTCATCTGGTCCCAGCTCTGCTCCTTTCCTTCTTCCCCACTGTTCTTTACAGTCCTTTTTTCCTGACCAATCCTCCCTCCTGCTCACTGCCATGTTCCTTCTCAAGCTCTCTCCCTCCACTCATAACTAACCCAAGCTGAGCATCTCCCTTCTGCTCTTTCAAACCATTCCTGTGCAGCTTCCCATGAAGATGGTCCTCCCATCTGTCACTGCCTCTGCCAGCAATGTGCAACCTCCTGCTTTCATTCCCTGGGTTATCATCAGCCTGGGCACCTTGGGGTGCAGCCATGGTCCATACCAGCTGGAAAAACACCACGTGCATTTGCAGTGCTAGTTATGAGGACTGAAAGTCCTGGCAGCATTATGGAGCACAGCCTATATAATCATTTTATGTCTGACAGCAAGGGAAGTCTCCTAAAGTGGGAATTCCTCTATCTTATTAGGTGTGTTTCTGAGAGCCCAGGTTTCTCCCTGTTCATACAGATTAGAGCTTTCATTCTCACACGAAGAAGGGTGTTAAATAGTGCTGTCTGTTCTCATGCCAAAAGCCAAAGTGTTTCTCTTTGCATGCCCCTATTGTTTCATAGCCAGGCAGCTGTACAAGCTCCAGGAACATTAGGCTCCAGGGAGAAGTTTGTGAGAATCTAAGGTACTTTACGAACAAATTATCAGGATGCATTTCCCCCACTTCACCTCCCTTCAGTTTTGGGGTTGTGTGATACAGGTCTTAAAAAAAAAGCCCTTTTCTTTGATAACCCCTTCTTGGTGCTCCAGTGAAAAAATCCCTGCTGGTGTTGGTTGGAATTCACAGGAAGCAGAGCTCTCCCAAGTATTTCTGATTGTCCCTGCCTGTTTTCCTTTAAAACAAGCCTCTTGCCCTCTCTCTGCCTGGGCAGGGTATATAAATAGCCTTGAATGTCTGGTTCCTAGAGTGATGTCCATGTCTCAGGGAAGGTGTATACAGTTACCATGTTCAACTTGACCTCTTGAATTAGCTCAGCCACAAGAACGTGTAAAAGAACAAGAGAAGTTATGTGACTTCTGATGTTTATTTCTGGGGAAATAGGAAGCATTGGTGTTCCATAAGCTGCTCATTTTCTTTAATGCTGGTGGAAATGATACTTTGGCATTAGCAAGTGGCAGATGACTGAATCATAGCTACAGTAATACAAACCATCCCAGTCCAGGGCAGGCACAGGCCTCCCTACCCTTAGTCAGTGCCCACCAGCCCTGACATCAGCCAGTAGCTATTCTACATCGCCCTGGCACTGGGTCTGCAGCCATAAAAGGGGCATCGCCAACTCTTTCCAGTTCTCACCATTCCCCAAATGCACAACAGCCTAGCAAAAAATACCTCAACTTTCTCCTTGCATAGCTAACGGATTGCATTGATTGAAGGGGCAGTGATAAGTAGGAAGACATCAGGCAGCAATCTTCCCCTGGCCATTTTCCATCGAGCATCTCTCTCCCGATGTTACATCAGACCCTTAACTAAGTAACCCTAGCCCAGTCCCTCCAGTAGCCCTTTCCAAGAAGAACCTGTCTGTAATCCCACTGGAGTTAGGAAACAATGAGCACCTGGTTTGATCAAGTATCTAATCTCCAAGAAAGAATACTATGTTTGTCTAGGAGAGCAAATTTTGGTAGATAAGGGCTCCCTGCTGTGTTACAGGGCATTTTCCAAAGCCTATTAGAATCAAAGCAAAAGCTCCTGCTGGTTTTGATAGACTTAGTAGAAGGCCTTATAAGAAGGGATTTCATAGTGAATCCTTAAAGTTTTGCGTATGTATCTGACTCTCCAGGCAAGCTCAAGTCCTTTTCAGTACACTGTGTCTCACACTCTTAAATAATGTACCTTTGTATATCTCGGATATAAAAAAATTGAAGGCTGAGGATTAGACTATAATATGAGCCCATCTGTCTAAAAACAAACCCAGAAGAAGTAGTGAGTTAGCTTGCTGAAATGGCTTTGACACTGAGCCTCCAAATACCTGAAGAGTATTTCCAATCTGAAATCCCTTACTTTGTCTTCCACCCACTACCGATGAAGCATGCATTAACCGTTAAGCTCCAGTTAAATTACTCAGTTGAGCACTTTATGGCCTCATGAGTCTCTTCTGAAAGTTTTAGCTGCAACAACGAATTAAGTTCCTTCAAACTGTCAAGAATTCAGAAAAAGCCCTGGAAATGGACTGCTGGTTCCAGAAACTTCCTAAAGAGACAAGTTCTTGCTGACTCCTGTATATCCATCAAGCCTAGAAATCACAGCCTGTTTTGCTTAACCCCATGGCTCCACAAAAAGACCTGAACACAAGACCTGAACACCCAGTGGATCTAAATCCCTAACTGAAGGCTTGGTGGTCAGCAGTGAAAAGTGGCTGAGGGCAACAGAGGAGCAAATGTCCCCAGGCCAAAAAGCCAAAGCCATGTTTAGTCATGTCCTTGAGTGACAAAAGGACTCTTCTGTGTGTTAGCTTCTCTCCTTCTCCTGATTTTCCTCCCCAAATCACCATTTTTCCCCACATATTTTCTCTGAAGGGGCTGAAGGAGAGGTGGGAAGGAAAAGAGGCTCCTGGATCAATATTAAAATCGTTGGTTTTGCGTCATCTTTTGTGGCTGCAAATCCCCACTCGATCCCAAAGGGACACAAGAAAGCACAGAACACAAAATATTGTGGAGTATTTTCACACACTTCACGCTTCTTGCCTTTATAGAACTCACTGCAGGGGTCTGCTAGAAAGCTGGAATGGGTTTGTGGCTTCATGGTGAAAACGTGTGCAGTGGGTTCATCTATTCATCCACCTCACAAAACTCACATATACCTTGAGGCTGTTGCTCCAGAAATGCTCAACGTGTGACTAACAGGGAGTATGTCAGGAAAAGGAGACTTTTATTGATAAGACTGCTGTATGGCCCTGCGGCTGCCCAAGTTGTATTAAAGAGAATGTTGTATTCTCCAGAGTATTCCTCAGGCTGCTCAGGCACTGAAGTCAAGAGGAAATTTTGGAGGATGAAGGGGTAAGGTAAAAGGTTGACATTTTCTGTGCCTCAATAAAAGGAATATAAACCAAGAACAGGGATTCTGGGTGAGCACAGGGCAGCTTTCCCCAGTTATTGTTGGTGCTGAGCTCTAGGGCACAAAAAGGTCTCAGCACTGGGTACATCCAAAGAAAACCCACTCTGCAGGCAGGGAGTTTGAATTTTCTTCCCACAGCAATCCTGGGGAGCAACCAAGCCCTATTTAAAGCTGGCGGAAGACACTGCTGGCACCGGGCACTTCACACAGCTTTACAAGAAAAGAATATTCAGAACACCAAGAAGGGAAGAAAAAGACCCATAAAATGAAAAGGGTCCCTGACAGCCTCCCAAGAAGTGCACAATGAGTCCCAGTTCCTTGGTAGCAGCCTTCCTTTCCAGTTGCAGGCGGGAAGCTCTCTTTGGTGCCAGAACACTTCTGTTCCCTATTCAGAAAATGCTGGTTGGAGTCCCAGGGCTTGGAACCACCTGTACTTCCCCAAAAGTTACAAATCAGGGCACATCCTTAGCTATTGACTGCATAAACAGCCCTCTACCATTGGACTTCTGCAGTTGGATACTATCTCTGTGTTGCGTGTTCCAGAACATCCTTCAAAAGCTTTAGGCTACAGGGAGACAGAGCATAGAAACGGCCAAATATCCTCAGCTGTTGGAAATGTATTTCCATTGTAATCTGGCCATGACTCAAAGTGGTGTCTGTGGCCTCTGGAAAACAGTGGAGGTAGGTGGCATCCTGGTCCCTTGGGCTCTGCAGCACTATCTGCCTCTCCAGGCTCCAACTGCCTCTAGATTTCATTTTGAAACCTGTTACAGCACAGCATCCTCTACCCCTCTCCTGCTGGAATGTGCAGCCACCGGCTGAGATGCAGGCTCCTGGCATGTCCCACCTGGAACACCTCAACAACAATTCCTGTTTTGCAGAGGCTGGAGGACAGAACTGTTTCTGAGGACATCCCAGACGTCAGTGGCTGGCACTGCCATTTCGCCATGGGAGGAAGGGGAACAGGCGGTGAATCACTGCTCACAGGACAAAACGCCACCTTTGGCAAAAAGAACACAATGGAAACTTGGTTTTTAACATATCTGCCTTGTCCCAAGAACATTAGGGCCATACAGCGATGGTTTTAATTAAGGAACACAAGGGCAAAGTGGGCGCCTCACAGAAAAGTCAATTAACGCTTACTAAAAGGCAATGTTATCTTAAAGACCCTTGGGAAATTACTTTGTTTATCCAATATAAAATAATAACACATGGTCTATGTAGCCAGTGCCAGCTCAGGATCCTGCAGCTTTCTGCAGCCAGCTCATTTTCACAGTACCCTCAAGGAGAAGCCAATAATGCGGCTCTGCTTTTCCAGATGAGAGTAGTGAAGCAAAGTGAGGGGAAACTACTTGCTTGGTGCTATCAAAGAGCCTCATCAGTCTTGGGAAGAGCCAAGAATAAATGCTCTGAAATGCAACATAAAAGGGGATTCAAACCTGCAACCTTTGTTTTTCTGCACTTAAGTAACCAGATTTGATATTTGATATGCACATTTCCACCCATTGCACAGAAATCTGTAGTGGTTGAATGTCTAGCCTGCACCATGGACTTGTATTCAGGTGGTACCGTGAGGACACCTTTGATTGATGACTGCCATGTGCCCAGCAGACACAGCCATCTGCTACTACGTATGTGGTGTGGTGAAGGAGCCCTGGCCCTCTGCTCCCTGAACAGACAGGAGCTCTATATTGACAAAAACAGGACAAAATAGCCACCAGATTGGACTGAAGCTAGATGTCATAGCAAAAAAGGGGGAAAAAAAGGACATTTTTACACTGAAATAATTTGGAGGGGACATTGAATGTGCTCAGTGGTTTTAGACAAAATTGATTTGAAATTTTTGGCAGGTTACATAAATGCACTGTATTGTGCAGTATAAAAAGGGGGAAAATTATTTCTTAGACCTAACTGTGGTACTTTCAGAGAGTGGAATGGCAGAGTTCACTGTCTCAAAGAGTCTTGCATGGTAGTGCACTCAGCGGAGGTCAAGACTTGCAATCAGGAAAACCTAAGTCACTTTTTTTACTATAAAAGCCATGTTTCTCATAAAAATGCTCAACATTTAACAAGCCAGACACTACGTGCCAAGATCTGAGAAGAAACACTGGGTTTCAGAGTGGTAATTCAGTGTCCCTGAGCAAATAAGAAGGGTTTCCTCCCTGGACATCCCTTTTCGTGGGACTCCCATCAGTCTCTAATGGTGGAGGTGAGGAAGGTGCAGAGCTCTGTGTATATCTCAGAGTTCTTCCTATGTGATCTTTGCAACTTAGGAAGGGGGAAGGGTGCTGGGTGTCTCCACACCTCTCAATGGAGGTTGTTGGTTACAGGAAAATCCTGGAGAACTTCCAAAGAGCAGACAAGGCGCCTGCAGCCTCAACATAACTTTTGCCCCCAGAGGGATGGAAGCACAGTTTGCTACTGGAGAGAGACAGCAATGAAGCCTTTGCTCTGCTGTCTTCTTTCTTTCATTTCCTCATTGTGGTGGTTTTCCCACTGAGGTCCCATTTTCCAGCTCCTCACAACACCTTCATCTCCAAAACATGGAGAATGGCGGGAAAGGTTGAGTCTTCCTGTTTACGAGCAAAGCAAATCCCTTCCCGGCCAGCTCCCGTTCCACCTCCTGGTCAATGCAATCAACATTCGTAATTGCTTTTCCAGGCAGAAATGTAAAGAAAACATTTTTCCCACTGCTGAAGACATGAAAGGCAGGATACAGAACATGAAAAGATGTTTGGAACCACTCCACTGCTTCAGGCGTAAATTGTCCATCTCTCTATATCACTATGTACAGGGTCAGCTTGTACCACTGCTTCCAGGCTTCTCCCCTGATCCTGTTCATGGTGCAGAAACAAATAAACTATCAGCTGCCCCTTCTTCCAGAAACAGAGCTTGGAAGATGGAGGTGGTGATGCAGCCTGTTCTGGCAGCCCCATCAGGCAGTATACCTGGCAAAACACCCCCAACTTTCCACTCTGAGCCTAGAGAAAAGATCCTCATGAAGAAATATTGTGCTTGGTTGCTTTCCCTTGGTCCTCAATGAGTGACCACCATGAGCTTGCTGTCTTTGCTTTTGGAAAATACCAGAGATGTTGAAGAGAGCTGAACAAGCCTATTTCTGGCTGAGGTGGAGAATATACAATCCCTAGGTAAAATCCTCCTGCAAGAGCTCTGCCAAACCATTCCAACCCTGGCCTCCTGTCCCAGACTCTCATCTCTGCCCGTGTTTTTCAGACCCATGCTGATGGCCTGGTTCTCATAGACCTCCCTCAACCCAGCCCTTTGCCAAGGTGCCTGGTGACTTCGGAGCACAGAGAGGACTCAGGCTGACACAGGGCTTGGGTTGACACAACACAACACAATGCGTCAAACTCTCTCCATCTGCCCCCATGGTAAAGGGCTGGGGTATGGACACAGCCCACCAGTACTGTGCAGCTCCCTCACACCTGCCAGGTCAATACACAATCTGCCATTATAGTGTGAGCACCCCATGTCCCAGCAGCACCCCCCTGCCAGGGCATCAGCTTTGGCTGTGTTGCTTTGGCTTCTGGCCACACTGG
This sequence comes from Loriculus beryllinus, assembly GCA_039877255.1. Classification (NCBI taxonomy): domain Eukaryota; kingdom Metazoa; phylum Chordata; class Aves; order Psittaciformes; family Psittacidae; genus Loriculus; species Loriculus beryllinus. The sequence continues at coordinate 26,466 of JBCJKH010059495.1, read as the reverse complement.
GAATTGGCTGGAACAGCATGGTCTTTGCTTTACTTCTCTGCTGTCTTTTGCACATCAGCTGCTGGAGGCTTTTGGGCTGCTGGAGATAAGGACCAGGCAGCCACTTTTGTTTGGGTCGAGACTCTTACTCTGTTCTTTTCACAGGCTGCAGCTTTCAGCAGTCACAAGCACAAAGCTTGTGAAAGGGATGATGATGAAGGGACACAAAGGTTAGATTTACAACGGCTTCCTGAGTTTCCAGTGGTCCAAAATACCAGCAGACTCTTCTGACACTAAAGCTAGTGTTTGGGCTACTTGGTGAGGGTGGCCTTCAATGTCAGCAAGAGGTTCTCCATGCTCATCCCTGGGCTGTCTCCAGGACTATCTGAAGGCAGACAAACTCCGAAGCATGAGGCGCAGTGCTGCAGAAGCTGTGCTTGCAGTCACAACCTTTGTATAGGAGAGGAGCTTTATCTGCAGGGCAGCTGCTCACAGATGCACTGGAGGCCTGATTCCTTCCTTCCAGCACTTGTGCCTAACAACGTGCCTCTGAATCCTCCTGGGTTTTGTTATCATGGATTATAAAAGGAGCTAATAGATGAAAGCGTTAAGTGTTGGTGATGTGACACTGGAGCAAGTCTAAGTTACTTTCTAAGAGGAAGACCCTCACATACACACACAAGGAGCCTTTATCTCTGAGGTTCACTGCAGCATAGCTTATAATTGAAAATCCTTCCAAGTGAAACCAGTTTCCAATGTGAAAGGCAGCTCAATACCTTTATTTATAGCTCTTCTCTGGCTATTCTTTGGAGGTACCCATCCAGATAGTCCTTATTTATTTGAAGAGGCCAGAGCAGAACCAGAATTGCATTCCCCCTCTGTGAAGATCTGCCCTGGGGTATTTTCTTTCCAATGCAATCACCAAATTATTTCCAGTAATTTTGCAACTGGCTCAGCCACACACTTTCATTTGAGAGCTACCTCTGTGTTGATTGAACAATGCACTGTGGCTCACAGGACCTTTTATTTGGTTTTTAAATAAATTGAGTACTGATGAAGGAATAGGAACAGTTTCAACGCCAACACACTCTCCCACAAACACTACCAAGAGCCAAGCCTACAGCTTCTCTGCAGCATAGGCAGAACCAGATATTACCTGCTCAAGGATGATGAGGATGAGGGCTGTTCAGGATTGGGCCATTCCTTCCCAAGAAAGGGGAGAAAGAGAAGGAAATATTGCTGGGCAGGGATGTGTAGGAAGTGGGCAGCTATTCCCACTGGTGGATGGGAGAGAGGAGTAGCTGTAGGGAAGGGTTACTCTGCTATGTGCACGTATTCTCATGCCATTGCTGTGAGCAGCAGCAGCCAGTTTGGCCTGCCAGGGTCCTGCTGCAGGCAGGGAGCGGGACAGCAAGCAGATCATCTGCCAGGACTTTTCTTCGCACTTTTGTACCTGAAGAGCCGTAATAAAAGATAGGATAAAATGCAGGAGGCTGCTGATACCAGCTCGAAGCCTTCTTTTGGGAGTACACAAAGAGAAATGAGAGAAAGGACAATCAAACCTGCATAAGACAGCTGGCAGAGAAGCACTAAGCAGTGATGGACTCCAAGAGCTCCTGAAGAATTTCAGGCTGAGTGCAGAGTCATGCCTAGACCTTAGAGGATCACACCCAAAATCATGCAACTCATAAGGCAAACCCTCACATTTATGGAGGCAGGTTAAGGACTGATTCTCCTAAATTGCCAGTGATGTGAAGAGCGAAGTGTTCTGAGCCCTGTAGATGACAGAGATAAGCAGCAGGCTATTAAGGTGTCATCACAACATCTACACAAACAGAGCATTTCATATTGGCAATAGAAACAGTTTTAAAATCTATTTCTTGGCTGGCTATTAATCCCTTGGGAAGAATAACTAACTTTTAAAATATTTGCTTTGGTTATCATGAAACAGAGGGAATGTTAGCCCTGGCTTGAGATACTCATCATTACGATCAGGCTCTCCAGCCCTTCTCCTCTGTGCTGCACAGCCCTTGTAGTTCTCTGCAACAAGGGTCAGCAGAAGTGATGTACACTGGCCAGGAGATAGCAGTGATGTGCATGGCCTTGCTCAGGTCTCTTCCATCACCCACTGCAGCAGCTCTACAGTTCCAGACTGGACATCCCCTTGAAAAGAGAAAGATTTTTTTGTTGTGCTGTATAGGGGTTAGACTCAGTCTGTAACGACTGACATGAAATGCCAGTTCACCTGGGAACGAAAGGAACTTCTCCATCTGAGAGTTGAATACAAAGATGAATACAATATGAATCCTGAAATCTTTGATATTTGTACATTTTTAAATGAAATTTGCATGATTGCCAACTAATTAATCAGTCACGCTGCCTTCATAAAACCACTGTTGGCGAAGAAACTAGTTCTTAGTTACTAGGGAAAATACTGGATGTACAGAAAGTTATATGCATATGCTGATGCTACAGCTAAATGCTACTGAGGAAAATTTATGCCCATAGTTTCTTGAAGACATAAAATTAGATCCTACTTACTTTTTTTTTTTTGTAAGGAGATTAATGGTGTGCATAAATCTCAAGTTCCAAAGTTGAAAAGATAATAAATAAATATACAGACCAAAAACTGCTCCCAGCGACAGGAAAACAGGCTGGCAAACTGGTTCTGCAGACTGGCATTCTGCTATGGTCTCTGGTGACGTCATTTTCCAGCAAGCTGGCCACTGGCAAGCAGCTGCACTGAAATGCCAAGAGTAATTAAAGCTCTGATTTCCTCCAATATCCCAGTTACACTTGCTGGGACATGTGAGCGTCTCACCAAGTGGAGCCAAAGCCAGAAGTGCATGAGGTTTGCTGGCTGCCTCATTTTCAAAAAGTGCTTATAGTAAACGTTTTGTGTTAGCTAAAGCACAAGTGCCTGAAGGCAAGAATTGACCAGGGAGGAGTTTGGGTTTATTTGGGCATCAAGTTGTTGGCTTAAAAAATTCTTAGGTAAGTTCTTTAGTGTCACCTCCTCTATATCTGACTGATGCTTAACACACTAGCTCCCAGTCCTGGCCAGGATCTCCTAAACCTTTAAACACACATGATAATATATGTGCAGCATTAAACCTTGATGTACGACCACAAACTGCTGCACTTGTTTCCAGGATGCCCCGGACAAGTGTAATGCTTTCTGTCTCTTGCTGTGCCATAGTCTCTTTGAGTCTTCCCTCAACCATCCTCCAAACAGCAGGGAATACATTAAATAACATCATGACCTACAATAAAACAAGCCGGATGTCAGGGCTGGGGGACAAGTGTTTAAAAGCCTCCCCCATGCTGAGGTCTTTCAAGCCATAGCATCAGAGAGAATATAATTGATGTTTGCATGGGGACAAGTCACAGGCGCAGGCTTTTAAATGGTTTTGAAGCCTCACTGATTAGTAACAGATTATAGAATATCTCTCCGGGGAGCCTGTGCTGCATATCTCCGTCAAGCACAAATGGGCTTGAATTACATGCAGACGGGAGGCATTAATTAGTGATTTACACCCTGCTTCTCCTGGGGCCAGCCTGATTGCCACACGCCTGGGAATCAGAACAAAAGGATAGGAGGAACGCCTGGCTTCCTGGATCCCGGCCACTGCTCTATTAGCTCAGTGCTGCAGCTGCAGTAGTGTCTTCTGCTGTGAGAGACCTTCATGCTGCAGTAGGGTGCCAGGACTCACAACCAACCCTGCCTTCTCCTGCTCCTGGCAAAAACTGTTAAGCCAAGCCATTTGTTTCTGGATGCCACTGCAAACAAGTGAAATGCCCTTGACAAACCTTGAAGACTACAGGAATTCTGGTATCACTGATAATTCCTCTGCATCCATAGGATGCAATTGAGGCTTATGCAAGTCACTGCAGGGCATTATGTGGTCCCCCAAAGTAGCCATAATTAAAGCCTGAACCAGCAGCTTTCCCAGGCATTCTCCATCAGTCAGACATCCAACACCCAGGTATGTATTTTACTGCTGCTTGAGCCACGCAATAAAAGCTCTCTGACTAGCGCTGTTCCTCACTGGTGTGGGAGATGAGAGGTTGTGAGGGTTTCCAAGGTGGATTCAGGTGGCAGCAGGAGGAGCAAGGTGTGAATGCTTCGTATTCCCTCCACCTTCCACAGCATCATGGGCTATAGGTGTTAGTTTTGAAGTATGATTTTCTGGGTAAAGAAGAAAGTTTTGGTGAGCAATTCCTGCTGAGACTACACTGTGGCCTGTGGTTTACATCAGGATGCGCACGAGGAAGAGCCTGCAGCATGGTGCTCTTTGCTCAGTATTACATTTACTTGCTTTGGTTACCTTGGGAATGCCAGCAATGTTTTCTTTTCTACCTAACCGAGCAGCCCTCACTGTGTGAGTTTTCTCTTGTAGTTAATGGTAGATCATGGCCATGCTGCAGCTTCAGCCTCTCAAGTGCTGAGTAAGCAGCTCAGCAGCTGCAATGGGAGTCTTGGTGGTGGGGGACCTACATAACCCACACAGCCCATTCTGAAGCACATATGACACCATCACATAGGGATATTTCCCTCAGATTTTAATGTTGAGATAAGGAGGCACAAAATATAATCAGTTCTAAGTAGTGTTAAGTTTAATGTCTTTGTGATGGAAAATAACTGCGGTGCTTGAAGGTAGCTGACATAGTTTCAGGTCCGTTGGACCTTAGTACAAAGGGTGTAAGAAAAGAAGAATAGAAAAATAGGACCCTGGGGATGGGGAGTATCTGGGAC
>JBCJKH010059495.1:0-18025 GCA_039877255.1 Loriculus beryllinus | reverse complement strand
CCCTGCAGTGAGGTAGAAGGAAGGCTGTAGTGCTGTGGTGGCTTGGTCTCTGCAGCCCTGCACTCCAATGTCATCAGTATCTCTTTCAATAGTTATTTAGTGAGTCTGCCAAGAGGAAGCAAACCTAATTAAGGTGGAGTTCTTCGAATGGGGTTATGATTCACATTTCTTGATGTGAATTCTTTCTATCTGCACTGCTGGCATCTATAGAATGCAATATTTAAGTTTAAAAGGCCTAGGTTGAGGTATATTGTGTTCCTGTTTATTTAGCTCCTTCATCACATCAGCTTTCCATGTTCTTCTTACCGTTTTAGTAAGTATCTGAAGAGCGCCAACAAGGATGTTGGAAAGGGACTCTTCGTCAGGGGATCTAGAGATAGGACAAGGGGTAATGGATTTAAACTTAAACAGGGAAAGTTCAAGTCAGCTATAAGAAAGAAGTTCTTTACTGTGAGGGAGGTGAGGCACTGAATCAGGTTGCCCAGAGAAGCTGTGGCTGCCCCATCCCTGACAGTGTTCAAGGCCAGGTTGGACAGAGCCTTGGGTGACATGGTCTAGGGTGATTGCATCCCTGCCCACAGCAGGAGGGCTGGAACTGGATGATCTTAAGGTCCTTTCCAACCCTAAGCATTCTGCGCTTCTCTGATTCTTTTATTGTACTCAAAATGAATGCCAAAGTATAATGAAAAAGAGTTTTATTTTAAGACTTCAGTGGAAGCAGAATAGACCTGCAAAGGATGCAGAAAGATCTACAGGATCAAGATATTTGTGTCTTTTGAGAGACAGGATCAAATAGCCAAGAGCACAACAGAAACCTCAAGAAATGGAAGGAATAGTGCGAAAGCTGAAGGAAAGTAACGAAGGTCAGTATAGATTAACTGAAGAATGAAAAAAGCTTGTTCTCAGACTCTCAAAGATATTTGAATGCTGTCTTGGTTTCAGCTGGGATGGAGTTAATTTTTTTTCTTATTAGCTGGTGCAGTCTGTGTTTTGGCTTTAGTCTGAGAACAATGCTGATAACACACCAATGTTTGAATTGTTGCTCTGCAGCGCTTACCCTGATCAAGGACTTTCCAGTCTCTTGTGCTCTGCCAGTAGGAATGGCACGGGAAGCCGTGAGGAGCAGAGACAGGATGCCTGACCCAAACTAGCCAAAGGAGTATTCCATACCACAGAACGTCATGCCCAGTATAGATGCTGGAGCTGCATGGTATTCAGCTGCCAGATTGAGTTAGACCATGACAGATGCTTAGGGTCCTTTAAAACTAATAATCCCACCTGGATTTCACTAGGCATTGAGATGCCTATCAATGCTAAATACTTCAGACATGAACTGAGACCCATTACACAGGGTAAATGTTGGGATGCGCAACATCAGTCACCTCCATCAGAGATGGAGTGGAAATATTCAAGGTCAAACAAGGAAATTTATAAAGAGGACTGGCAATGGGAACATTGCTCCTGGGGAATCTTTTGTAGAAGAACTTGGCAGATACAGCTCTAGTTATTGAAAACCATGTTTCTTAATGTTTCACCCAAAAACATTTTGGGAGCAGCGCTGGAAGTTTGCAAGAGTAGTTCTGGAAAGTTTTGGGCTTCTGGTAAGATGGGGATATGCATTCCTGTGAATGAAGCTAGTCATTATGACTGCTTATGTTTGCTGGTTAAAGCTAAAGAAATTGGATTCTTTTATTTACTGTTGAAAAGGGATAAGAAGAAACCCAAGATTCAGTAGGTAAACTTGCAGAAGCCTGAAGTGAACACATGGACCTGCTCACCTCACACACACAAATCACCTTAATGCAATGAATACTGTAGCCAATGCACCAATTGCTGTAAAAGAGTGTGCAGCTTCAAACTCAGCACCCCAAGGAACATCCTCTTGTTTCTCTGAAACACAGCTCAGGCCTTTTCCTAAAGGTGTTGGTTCAGATCTTTATGACCTTTGTAGAATTGTCTCTTTGGCTTTTTAAAAAGTCCCCATATCAGCAAAAGCCCTCAAAAAAATTTATATTGATGGAGGAAAACAGAAACTTTTTTTGTTCCAGATATCCAGCTTGGAGTGTTAGCTTGGTTTGGCCATGCTGTCCAAAGTATAATAGATAATACATTTCAATGGAACAAATTTTCACCTGAAGAGTTCAGTGATATAAATAAATCTTTTCCTGGCTCTACTGTGTTTAACTTAGGCTCAATTCTAATCTCATTTACAGAAGTCTGACTACGACTGGCTGAATGAAAATCGACTGCATTTTCCTAGTGTGAAAATGGGACCAGGCCCCATAACAACAATTATGAATAAAAATGGTAGCAGAAAATAATGGTTTAGATTTAAAGGAATCCCGCAGACAGAGACACAATGACCTTTTCTTAGGAGTGAAAAGAAGGCACATTTTGTAATGCAGAAAAGAAAGAAATGTTTAGCAAACTACTTTGCTTGGTCTTAACCAAGACTTAAACTGCATAACACAGCTGAGAGGTGGGAATTATACGCTTCTGCAGACTTCTTTATTTTGTTTAATTACTTTCATGCCACACTGAGAGATTATGACCAAAACATGAAAATGAATTAAAATGTTTTCCCTAATGGATCTTCCTCCTCCTTTTCCTTTCCTTTCCTGCTTCCACTGATGCCATCATCTTCCACATCATTCATCAACCATACAACCTGGCTATTAGTAGTGACTCTACTATCCTTCCATCTCATGCTACTTAGTTTTTGACATTTCCCACCCTAACAGATTCTTTTCTTGAAAAATTTGAAGAATTTACACTGAATTATTTTTACCAGCATGACACTGACTGGACTGCTGATTAAAGCCATTTTTCCCATAAAATACTTCTTTTAGAGGTAACTGAAGTAGTGTTGAAAAACTGAATGCCCTGAAACTAATTTTGTTTTTATAGTGCCACATATAAAAAATGGATCAGTAGCCTCACATGCTGCTTCCTGAGTTCACCACCATGACTGGCTTAACAGCTCCTTTGAGACATAAGACCTGCTAGTGGGAACATCATGATACCTTGTAGGGATGAAGTCAAACCAAAAGCTTTGCCTACAAAGGACAGGTTTAAAATCACTCAGACTATTACTCTTGTGAGGAAGAAAGTCACTATTCCTCAAACAGAAGATTTTACTTGGAGGCAAACATATGGTTGTATTAGAACTTGTGTTGAAATTTAAATTTTGTATGGGAAATGTACAATGATGTAGTGTTCCTCCATCAAAATCCCCAAACAACCCCCCAGACTTTTCTAATCTCTTAATTTCAGGTTCCACAGTGAGCTCAGTACTAGCCCCCGTGTTTTGTACACTGCCGCAGCCTTCTGCTAGTCTGCTCACACACATCCTAGCTCTTCAGAGCATAATTGCTGTAATTTCTTTGCCTATTTCTCTGAGAAGTTCTTCCACCAAGTACCCATTCAGCCTTCTCCTACTGCATCTAAAGAGTGCTCAGCTTCTTACCTGCCCTCCATATCTCAACCCTTTCCAACTGTTTACTGATTTATCCCTTCATGATGACTTGAACATGGTGTTTTCTACCTAGCTGCCAAATTCAGCTGCTAATTTTTCCACTCTTTTGACATGCCTTTGTACTTTCTTCTATTCAGAGCAATCACAGATATTAAACTATCTTCGTAATTCATAGTATTTATTTTTTTCATTACCAATTCATGGTATTTTTTTTTTTTTTTTCATTACCAAAATAGTCTCAGTAACAAAATAGACTCTTCTGGTAAATATACAGTCTTTTTTTTCCTTTTCTTTGGTTGTGAGAATGATCCATTTTATCTCTGTTCCTTTTGTAAGATCATGATTGCCATAATACATTAACAATTCAGTCTAAGCCCCTTTACTTGTTTCTTATGCTCTTTGAATCTTGTTGATGCTACAGGATACTATTCTTTCACCACTAACACAAAGCAAGCATAGTTCTTGCTGTTCCTGACTGAGCTACCTGTAAACAGACTAGTTTGGGTTCTGCATTTAATCTAGCTACACCAGCATGGTGTTTTGGTTTAGGGATCCCTCAGCCTCTAGAGCTTTCCATCTTGCTGAGTGCTCTGTGAGACTGCATCACACAGTCATTGACTTCCATGTCTGTTTCGGTGCACTTCGTGCTCTGGTCCTAATTAATTTGTGCCTAAGTTTTTAAAGCTGTGCAAGTGTTCACTCAAATGAATGGGTTCATACAAATATGGACTAACATACAGAAGTATCCAAAGTTATTTGCAGACTCATCCAAGGGAATTTTTTTTCCCAAATGCTCAGTGAGGTTTGAATCAAAATCACAGGGAGGTAGAGGAAGCTAGGTCATCAGAACTGTCAAAACCAATGTATTAAGTGAAAATTAAGAATCTAAATCTTCCAGCTTCCTCACTCCTTTTAAATTTGCGCAGTAATGAGCCCCAAATATAGAAGATGATACCCAATTAGTGAAGAGCCACTGTCCATAGCAATTTATATTATCAGATGTTTCAGTCTATATTTACTAACAAAGATGAACATATACTTTTGTGTTTTCACTGACACTGGATGTCAAATGAAGGAATGTGACTGACATTGGATTGAACCATAAGTGCCTACATTTGAGTAGACAACTCTTGCTTCTCAATGAAATGTGGCCTTTTTGGATGGGATTATGCAATCCTAAAATGGAAGTCTAAAAGAGGTCAGAGACATTGCACCTGAAAAGCATTCGGTTTTAAACGTAAATGCATAGACACTGAAAGGGTATTGCATTTCTAAAATGAATGGCTCCAAAGCCAAGGGTAATATTAACTATACCATAAAATATATGTTCTTTTGACTGTTGGAACTGCAATTTCCTCAAAAATCCAGCCATTATGTGTTTAGGAAATATCTACAAGGTGTTTAATGGCTAAGCCAATGCCTCATTGGTTTTTGGCTAATAGTCTTTTCTACAATGACTTGAAAAGTGACTATAAACAGAATTTTATTGCATAAATCCTGCTGGTTTTGTATGGATATTAGCTGCATGCTTTGCAGATGAAGAGAATTATGTGCTACAGGAGCTAACCATTATCATTTATCTTCTCTGACTTTCTGAGTCTTAGGAAAATGGTGGCAGTCCCACTGATTTAGCTAGTGTTTCAACAAGCTGCATGATATTATCTGTGAGGAACTGGTCTGAGAGGAGGGAAAAGTTGAGGCACAGGCAGAACCCAGTAACTCACCACCATCTTAGCTTTTTAAAAATAACATCTACAGCCAGTCAAGGACTTCAGGATGGTGCAGATATGGTTTAATAGTGTTTATATGAATGCAGGTAACTAAATTCAATATTCTCATTCAAAAAATAATCCCTGCCAGCATCAAGAGAGATGCTTGAGAGGCTTTGCTGTGCATTTCTTTGTAGAGAAAACCTGAAGTTTTCTTCAAGTTGACATTCATTCTTTCCAATTATAGATGCAACTTCCACACCCAGCAGACAGCTCCAGGTATGGGATCTCAGCTACCCGTTGTCCTGCTTCTAATTTCTAAAAACTATAACAATCTGCAAGTTCAAACACACTTCTCCACACAGTATGGTGTAATGATTATCTCTAGGCATCTCTCCACTCATACAGATGGTTACTCTGGATCCTCCATTGGTTCACTTGGGGGCCAATGTAAGCCTTTGAACAAAACATGTCTAAGTTCATACCTCTATTCTTCCTTCATTCTTGGTGACATTTTTTGATATTCTGTAGCTTTGGAAAAACATCTCTACTTCCCTGCAGTTTACAATGACTCCAGATGGAGTATTAATAGCAGAGTTGAGTGAATAGTAAGAAATTATCTGTTATTCTTTTTATCCAAAACTGAGCGTCCATCAGAGGGAGGCAGCTTCCACAAAGCTGAGCCTTATTTAAATTCACATCCTGCTTTGAAATGAGCTGTATAGCTTAATTGCATTTGATCAGTCAGTGGAATTTCCATTCCCTAATTAAGTATTTATAACCCTTATAACAGACTCTTTTGGAGAAAAAGACAAAAAAACAGAAAACCAAAAAACCAAACAAAAAAAAAAAATCCAAAAAAACCCACACCAAATCAAACCAAACCAAACCAAATCAAAACTAAGAAAACCCAAACAAAACCAAAACTCTTCTTTAAAGTTATGGTATGGAAAAGTAATAATCTAAAGAGGTGAAAAAGACAAGTAAGATTAATGAATTTTAGAAAATGTTTTTAGAATGCTTTGGTTTGGCTTTGATTTTGAAATTGTGCTTAAGCTAAATAGAGATAACGCATAATTTGTCAGTTGGACAAAAAATAACTGTAATTGTTCATTTGCTCCTGCCACCCTAGCAGAATAAAAATGAAAAGCAAATGTGCCAAAGCCTAGCTGGGTTTCTGGCTTGTTTGAGTGTCTTTGCTGAAGGCTCTGGAGGGGCAGACCTGGCCTTTCACTGTGCAGAAATGGCCCTTCAAGTGGTGGAACCTTTCCACCATGCTGGAAGCACCACCTGGGAAGAAGGCGCCACAGTTTGGCTCTGAGACGTCCCATGAGACAAGGAGTTGATGCTCTGTGGAGCTTGAGTTATTTTATGCTTAAGTGATTCTTAAAGAATTTTTCAAATATTCCCAGGAGAGGGAATGAGAGAGAAAGAAGACCTTGTCCTCTTGATATGAAGCAGGCAGGTTTGGCTGACTTTCATCAAGCTGCATGAGATGCTCACTTGGTAAGCCAAGCAAGTAACACATTTGAGGCAGCATAGATGAAGTGCAACTGCAATCTCCACTGCTGTTTTGTAGTCTATAAAATAGCTTTCTGCTTGTGGTAGTTGGCAACTCTTAGAAGCCCGGAAGGACTCTTACTGCTGGCACATACATTTTAATGGCTGAGTACACAGAAGGCCATCAGGGATCACTGATAATGATATCATTAAATGTGGAAGCATCACACTGTGCATTACAGGTCATGGATATCTATTAGCCATAGTGAGCTGACAATTGTAATTGCTGAAGTTGGACATTATAGCTATATCTGCATTAATACATTAAACAGTGCCAAGGTCCAAGCAGCACCTCTGTGGCTGATGCTATCACATGCCCCAGAACCCACCAACATCAAGGGGGCTGGTAGGTGAGTGTGCTTAACTGGAGAGATGCACATACATCCCCCATGGTGCTAAAAACTCAGTAGGCAGGAAGAATAAAAGGGTTCTCCAAGCAAAGCAACCTCAAAAAAAAGTCAGGATCCCAAGCTTCAGAGAAGAATTTAAAACTGAAATAAAAGAGGATAGTGCATGTTACCCAGAAGAAGGAATTCCTTGATTTATTCAGATTTATTTGGGACTGAACTATTCCCTGGCTAAGGAACAGCTGCACAGGCTTTGGCATTATTTCTTCAATAAGAAATCATAGAATCATAGAATAGTTAGGGTTGGAAAGGACATTCAGATCATTCAGTTCCAAACCCTCCTGCCATGGGCAGGGACACCTCACACCAAACCATGTCACTCAAGGCTCTGTCCAACCTGGCCTTGAACACTGCCAGGGATGGAGCATTCACCAGTTCCCTGGACAGCCCATTCCAGTGCCTCACCACCCTTACAGTAAAGAATTTCTGCCTTATGTCCAATCTAAACCTCCCCTGTTTTAAGTTTTAACCCATTACCCCTTGTCCTGTCACTACAGTCCCTAATGAAGAGTCCCTCCCCAGCATTCCTATAGGCTCCCTTCAGATACTGGAAGGCTGCTATGAGGTCTCCACGCAGCCTTCTCTTCTCCAGGCTGAAAAAGTAAGAGAGTACAGATGAAGGGGCCAAGGGAGAAGCTCTGCTCATTCCAGAGAAGTTGGGCAATATTACTGGGTAACAAACACCCTAAGCCCTGTCACAAACAGGTCAGATACATCCAATGTCATGTGAGAAGTTCTTGCATGACACACTGAACATACATAGTACCGTTTGTTCCTTTTACTTTCAAGATAGTTTATTTAGAAAGGTTTTGCTTTAGAAGTCCATTTGAGATAAGCTCATTGAGAAAATTACTGTCTAGTATTTATTCACACTGATAACACAGAGCACTTGGCGTCAAGCCTAATAACACACTAGATGTGAATTAATTCAGTGATAATCTTTATCAGTCTGTGGTATACACAGCAATAAACCACCATGAATAGATTAGTAGCTGGAGCGACTGGTGAGGCATTAAATCAACCTCAAAAAGCTGTTTATTGCATGTATTCTACCCAAAAAAACCAGGCTTACTGAGCCTGGGCAACACACCTCCAGAAAAGGAGCTGGGAACCTGGGATTTGAAGCTCCTGATGTAAAAGCAGCCCATGCAATGGTGGTGGGCTTAGTGCTGTGCCATTAGGGGGGCTCGCCATCCAGCGGCTTCACAAGGGACTGGCTGCTGCTGGCCAGGCAGCCCTGCAGCTCATCCCTGGAAGTGAATCAAAGCAGATCCATGTAACAACACACAGTGAAATACTTCTTCCCTCGTCAAACATTTTGTGCTTCCGATGAGGACCCTGAAGCTCTGACAAATGCCCAGGTACAGCCCCTGCAACAGGCACCGATTTCTGCTGTGCTTCAAAGGCAACTTGAGGCTCTGGGGTGAGGTGTTTCTGAGGACAAGCAGCCAGACCCACTGAGTGCACAAAGGCCAGGCTGGGCTGAAACACAGGTGGGAGCTTTGCAAACCCCAGCCAGGCTGGGCAGTTGTACAGGCAGGATCTCACCGTGGCTTTTTTGCTTATTTGGTTGGGTTTCTCTTGTTTGTGGGCTGGTTTTCTTTTTTGTTTGGTTGAGGTTTTCTCTTTGTTTGGGGGTTTTTGTTTGTTTGTTTTCCCTTGTTGCTTTTGGTTTTTGTTTTCTATGGGCTGCATAGCTCAATTCTCCAAACTTGGCATTCAGATGACTGAAGGGTCTAGGTAAGTCCAGAGAGCAGCTAAGACAGGGAAACCTGCTGCCAGCAGCGTTCCTATCGCAGCAGTATCACAGTCAATCAAGGATGACTTGGAGATTGCCGTTAGCAAAACTGTGAAGGTTGTTAATTTCTTTTCGCTATCTAAGATCTGGAGGTTCCTATTTTTAATTTTCCTCCTTTCTCCTAATTGCTGAGTGTTTCTGAGCTGTAGAAAACAGTGTTTCTGGCTGGGGACTGCTTGCTTGATATAAAAGCCAACATTCCAGCCCCAACACGTTGACAGCATCACAACATGTGAGGCCACAGGGCAACTGTGAGCACCCTTGTACGCGAATCGAATCTTGTATGTGAAGCAAATAACCCTGAAGGACCAGCAACTCCTGTTGCCCAAAAGCCATAGCAAAAGGACCTGCTTTCTTTGCCTTACAAATACTTGAGGCCAAGAAGATGCATTTCCATGAGTGTTCCTCTTTGATTGTTGGCTTTAGCAACCAGTTTCTTGAGCCTTGGCACCAGTTACGGACAAATAACCAACACTTTTATAGGCCGAATGTACTGTTCATTCTGAGCCAGACTGACCTGTTCTGCTGCTCTGGACCTTGAACTGGACCAGGACTAGGAGTATCCCTCCTCTCCAAAGTAGGACACTTTGTCCTAGGGAATAAATACATGCTGCTGCTCTGATCCAGAATGCCAAGAACTTTCACAACATTTATCTGGGGCCAGGATCTTTGTTTCCTGAAGGGACTGTCTATGCTAATGACTTGCAACTTGTCAACAGGAGCCAAATTCCTATGGTGTATAAAGGGAGAAACCATGGCATTTTGGCATATTTCACCCAGCTCAAATCAACCAACCCTAAGAATAACATTGTGGGGGAAAGATGGGTTGAATGAAATCGTTGGAAAATCCAGAATTTATTCCCTGATTCCTTTCCTCTCCAGCCACAGTGTAGATAACTGCAACGCTTACATGAATTGTTTAGGGAAGAGGCTCATCCTCCCATGTACATAAGGGTTTGGGTCTCAGTTCAGATGGACCGATAATCAGGCCTTTATTATGTCACATATTTATTATGGGTCTCTTGGCACTCAATGACTTGTAAACCTTTACAGCAGAAGGAGAGATATTGGCCTTAATGGCTTTTTAAGATCTATTTTCTTTTTTAGAACAAAATATAATATTATATATAATACTAACATAACATTAAAAAAGCATTTTCTGACAGTGACATGTGCAATAACATAATAGAATCATAGATCATAGAACAGTGAGGATTGGAAAGGACCTTAAGATTATCTAGTGTGAGAAATGCAGTGTTGGCCTAAACTCGCTAAGAGAATCATGTGAATTTTGTCATGTTTTCATCAGATAATTTTTCCCCAAAAAATTTGTTCAGGTTGGAGACACCTTAATTTGTCAGCCAACGGGTGATCAGATGGAGGCTGCACATTTTGTATCTGATCATGTCAGCATTAATGTTTCATTATTCCATCTACTTTTGTTAATAGTGACAACAGTTGCCATCAATAAGGCTATATTTGCTGACCATTACCATCCAGGTGTTCTTTCTATATACTCTGAAAGTAACTGGGCTATTTCCAGGTATAATTGTGTGAGATCTACTGGCAGATGTCGATATTTATTTTTATGTTTTTTTAATACCATGTGCTTTGTATAAAATATCAAACAATTCACGGATAATCTAAGACCTTGAATAATTTGGGCCATACGTATATGCAGTCATTCTACCCATTTTTCCCATCAAAATACTATTATCTGCCAATTTAATGATGTTGCTCAACCATTTTTCAAGTTGTCTTTCTACCAGACCTGTTAGTATGGAGTTGCTCTGAAAAGGTTGCCCTTTCTAAACTGTGAGGGTAGCTTTATTAGGCACCTAATAGCAATCAGGACAATATCCCTGTCTCCGGTGTAATATAAACCCACAAGCACTCTTCTACTTAAAAATAGTAATTCATGGATTTGATAGTTCCCTATCTCAGTGCCAGGACTTCAAGTTAAACCTGAATGCCAGCTGATTATAAGTGAAGTCCTGATCTTATTTACACAATGCTCCAAAGGTTCCCTAGGCTATTCTCTGATGAGTGAGTTGAAACTTTATATTCCTAGAAGGTTTCCGTACGTTCCACTGAAGATTACTCTGTAATTTTTTATAGCATAGAAAATTACTGCATCAATTTTTCATCACTGTATTTATAAGACTCTTATGACCTCTGCTTAGTAGATGGTAAGCTCATAAAGCTTCTCTTGCCTGCAGAAAAGAGATTTACAGATATCACAGATGTTTAACTCTTCAGATTGGTCCTGGCTGCTGGATAATGTTTTCCTACAGAATGATAATCAAGGTGTACAGGCGTTGTTCTACTTGCAGTAATACCACTCACTTCCCACACTGCATCAACAGCCCAGCTCTGCTTCTGTGTTTCAATAACTGAAGATGCAGAATTTGCCCGCAATTCCCCAGTGTGGTGCTAAGTGGCATTGATTCTCAGGTCGGCCACTTTGCCGAGGGATGGCAAGTGAAAGGGCATTTTCTTGGCAAAACATTGTGCAGCTCTGGAGGATACTGGAAATGCAGCATGATCTCTCTCCTATGATGAGTGGAAAGGGATATTGAAGCACAGGAGCAGGAGTGGGAGAAGGATGTCTGCTGCTGGACACAGAAATGTAAATCTGATCTGATCTGAATGTCAACTACTGTGATTAGTCAGTTTTCAGTGAAAAGCATCATTATCCAAGAAAAAAAATGGGCAATTATTCCATTATCAGGCAATAAATAATTATTTGCATAGGTTGTTGGCTGCAGAAACCCAAGTAAAACAAAGTGAGATGCTTTGCTCCTGTTTCAGACTGAAACCTGATTTGCACTTTATATGCTGAAGTCCTGGATTATTACGAGCATGGGCAGCAGCCCTGAGATGTACTCATCCCTGGAAAACAGGGCCGACATTCAGAGGAGCTCCTCAGAGAAGCTGGTTAACCATCCAAAATGGAGCTGCAATAAAACCACATTGGTAACACAGCTGGTGTCTTCCTGCTCAGGAGAACTGCTCTCAACTCAGACTCACAACACGAAGCCACCTTTCTGATGAGGCGAGCAGAGCTGCTGCATAAGTGAGAGATCTCTAGGAAAACCCCTAATAATCTCTGAACCTGAAAGCACTCAGTTCTTGTGGAAGCTGGATCTTCCCCATGTCATGCCTGCCTACCTCCTACCACCGGATTGCATTGGCAAAGGCAGCACCTTCTGCCTCTTCCTCTGACCTTCATGCTACGTCAGCCCAGGCTCAACCAGCTTTATGGGCAGAAGAGATAAGAAGAAGAAGAAGGGGAGATAATGCTCTCACTGAAGGCATTTTCACTTGAATAGTTCCAAATCAAAATGCAACCGCTGACTTGTCTGAGTAGTGAAAGAGTTTCAGTTTCTTTGTCTTCAGTGCAGGGTTGGATTAGACAATCTCCAGAGCTCCCTTTAAACCTGAGTTATTCCATCTTTCTAAACAACCGAGAGCAGCGAGGGCAGCAAACTAGAATTCAAGTAATTATTTTGTGCAAAAGAATCATTTATTACATTAATTCTTTATAATTCCAACATCACTCAGAATTACAGATCAGATAAGGCTGTGAGCTGGCTTTTCTCACGATTTTCCTACAAGCCCCAAAGCGGACGGAGACATTTCTGCTTTAGGGAGTGCTGCTTCTTTGCTGACACCTCTGTTCCTGCTTTAATTGCGATTGTTTGTTAACTGATGGAAAACACTCTTAATGCAGTGGCATTATTCACTTTCCTGGTATTTAATGAGACAGAACAGTGGGAGTAGAGAAGAACTCGCTCTCTATTTAGTCTGTGTCTAATGCAATGAAAGAAAAGCAAATTAAAAAAGGTTCTTTGGCACCAGCTTATTTTATCTTTAGTGCCCGGAAAAAAGCGCTTGAGAGATGGTACCTGCTATGCCAGTGAGCATCCTCACCCTCTATCAACTTTCACATTTTTACTAAAATATGAGAAATGTCAGATTCAGAGTATTTTTCTTTAAAAAAAACCAGGGACAATTCCCTGTTCCTGGTAGTGTCATTGCTGGCCACTGGCTGGTGTCCCGGCTGAGTTCAGTCCAGGATGGGTATTCATTCCAACAACAAGAGACGAATCTAACAGCAGCACCTACACGTGAGGGTCATTAGTATGCCCGGAGCATTTTGTGTAAGGGAAACATGAATTATCTTCTCACAGCAAAGCTATCACATGAATTAAAGTTCCCTCTTCATTTCCCCTGTGCAGTAATTTCACACTTGAGGGATAAAGCTTCCCTTGTGCCAGGGAGCCTTTCCATTCGGAGCCCAGCAGGCTCCTGAATTTATGGCATATCAGTGTCCCAGTAAAGCTGACAATTGACAACGAAGGGACCTGGTGCTGTGGGACAGTCTGTGCTAGCATCTCCCTCTTCCCTCTGGGAGCAGCCTACTGCCAACTGGTCTCCAGGCTCCAGGCATTAATCCTGTCACTCTCTGAGTTAATTACAGCAAAGAGAGGCTCAGCTCTGAGACAGAGCCCCTTAGGCAGCATTCACAGCACCAAAACTTTTGAGGACCCTCAGAGATACCAGCCTATGGAAAACCAAGAAAATTATAATTTTGCCCTAAAGCCTAGAATTCCTGGAAATTTATTCCTGTTGTAAACAAAGCCATATTGTACCCTACCCACTGGCTCTGGAGTACAACCCAGGACAAGCTCCTCACCTGGATGTCAGGCAGTCCAAGAGAGAGGTGATCTCTCACCTCTTTCACGCTGCCTTTTCCAAGGCTGCTGCAGGATGCAAGGACCCAAGCTTTCCAGCACTTGCACGTGAGAAATCTTGGCTAATGGGGACCAACTCATTTCTATTACTAAACCAATCCCATTAAGTTCTAATTTAAGAGAGTTGCATGGTATCTTCCGCATGACTAAGGAGGAAAATTACAGAGTTAAATCTTGCAGCCCTTGTTTCAAAGCTCATACTTTGTGCAAGCATTGCAGCTTTCTTCTCCAGGAATGCAGAGGGGAATTTCACTCACTGGTTATCACCAGTAAACTTCAACTCGCTTTGCAAAGGAGATGAGCTTCATGATCCCATTTTTCAGATGGGAAATTGAGATGTTTAGGAAGGCAATAGCTGCTAGGTACCTAGCAAGTGCAGCAAGCTGGTCATTGGGCTGGTCTGTTGCAGGCTGGGTTTAGCTCTTCTTACAAAACCTATATAGTATATGCAATATCTGGCTGCATCGCAAGAAAGGGACCTAGCTTGTGTCATCTGGAGTTTCTACCAGCTATCAGCCACCAGATGTGTAAGAATAGAGCCTGGATTGACTTGCTTATTATTTGCTTCCTGCAAGGCTCCTCTCTTCACCCATAGCCCTGAACTCTCCTGAGTGGAAACATGGACCCAGGAATCTGGGAAGCCTCCACATCCATGACTGTTATTCCCATATAACCCCATAGGAACTGAGTCCCTCTTACAAAGAGTCTTTCTCAGCCAAAGGATGATTATCTTGCACTGGTGAAGCAAAATGAGCCTTACAGTAACATGCTCAAGACAGAAATCTTCATTATTAAAAAATAATTATTTCCCATATTGATGTTCATCAATAGCAATGTTCATGACATAGAAAGATCTCAGAAAATCTAACTGACCTTCCCGTGTTGCCTCTCTCTTCTTACTTTAAATACTGTAACCTGAAGAGTGAGATTGGGCAGGTACACTCCGCTTTCTGGTCCATCTACTTTTTTGGCTCAAGCTTTGTGGAGACAGCAAATCCAACAGTGAACAGAGTGATTAAAATAACCGTGTCAAATGACTGGCTTTAAAAAAGTGAAAAAGACTTCTACAACAGCACTGCCGACATCAGTTTGAAATGCAGAGCTGAAGCCAAGAGCAGCTCCTTTTCCCATAATAACCAAGGTCTGGGCAAAGAGTCAGTGTCACGTTGTGATGTTCAGGCAGGACAAGGCAAGGTGTGGGAGATACCATCTCCTGATGCCACACCTGGAAAGACATTGAGCTATGCCATGAGACCAAGGTGCTGGCTCTGCTGAGGTGGTGATATCATGTGTGGTGTCACCACCACACCCTGCAATAAGGAAGGTCTTTTATTCAACTGTTTTTGGCAGAAGAAAGGAAAGCTGCTGCCTGTCATCATGGGTGTCTCAGGCTGAAGGCACAGACCCCTGCGAGCATCAGCTTCTTTACCACAGACACAGCCATTACAAAAACAATAGGCCTAATATTAATATATCAATATACATTAATTTCCTTCTCTATCCTTCTTGCACAAAAGGGAAAAAAGGGTATTTGTTGTGCCATTCTGTCACATGCATTTTTATGAACTGTTTGAGTCTCCTTGCTTAGGTACAGCTGGAATTGTACTGGGAGAGAAAAGGGAAGGAGATGCCTGAAACATTTCCCACCACGCAGGACATGCCAATGGCACTAGCTCCTTCGTTCTTCTAAGCATCCACATACATGCACAAAGCTGCATTCAGCAGGACGTACAGTGTTGGGGGTGAAGAAACTCCCTCTTTGGGGTGCCATCGCTACCTGTAATACATCTGGCCATGGACAGGATAATGAAGATGGTGGATGGAGATGGACTGGTAGCCAAATCCAGGATAACAATTACCTGCGTGCAGTCCCTTCCTGCATTGCTTTGATTCCATTGCTCCCCTTTTCTCTTGATTTTTCTGCTCCTTTCTCCTTGCCTTGCATCCTCTTCTGCTCCAAGGTAGCTGACAAGAAAGCCACCCATGAGCAGACATAAAACAGAGGTCACAGCAGTCGGGTCACTCTGACATTCCCAGCCCATAACCCCAGGCTCACCCAGGACTGGAGGTCTGGCAGAAGCAATGGGATTTCATCACTGAGTGCAGGGGCTTTGTGCTTCCAAAAGCCAGTCTCAGTTTGCAGAAAGTTTGACCTCTTATCATGGAGCTTTCTCAGCTGCTTCCCTTGTGCTGGCTGCCGGCTTGCCAGTGAAACACTTCATCAACAAGGAATTTTTTCTATTTACAGCCCAGGAATAGAGCTCTTGATGGCTTTTCCAACCAGAGAGAGAGAGAGGGAGAGATACAGTCCATCTTGGACAGTCATCAAAAGGATGCCAGTCCAATTTAGGCTAATGAAGAACATCAATGAGCTAATGAAATTAAAGCTGACTTGTTGATACTGTCCCTGCTGGAAATGGTGCTCCAGGATAGGGCTGTAATGTTCCTTGGACCTGAAGAATTAGAGAATTTCACTGTGTCCCTGATTCCTTCACCCTCCCACACCCAGCACATTACAGGTCCATTGGGAAAGATTAAGATAATGAACTGTTCCCACCTCATTTTCTCATCCCTCGACAGAAATAGGCAGGAATTCAGTGAGAAGACACTGCATTCATCTTGTCCATGGAGAGACCTACTGGGCATGTTCCCAAGGATGGGAGCTGAGACTAGGAGCTGGTGTGGAGGAAGAGGAGGGCACCACATAGGTGAGGGGGACCTGTTCTCCACCTTTGCTGGTCTACTGCCAATAACACATCCATTTGTGATATATAGCTGCATTTTATCCACAGGAAAGGTAGGGCATGGCTTGCTAAGCCACCTCCATTCACCAAGGCCCTCTGATGCATAATCAGTTGCAAATAACTGAAACCTCGCATGAGTTCAATGTCCCAACAGTTAAATGAAGTCATGGCTGTGCCCACATAACAGTGGAAAAGACCCGATTATTCCAGGCTTTCTGTGAAATTGCTCTCAAATCCACTCAGCTATTTAGGAAAAAGGAAAGCGCTCCCCTGGGAAATGGTTTAGGAGTGTGAATGTTCTCTGGGAGGATGCACAGACATGCTTGCTGTGGTTCTGGGGAGGCTGACAGAGCCCTGGGCAATTTAGGTACTACAGGAACAGATACATGGTGATGTCCTAGAGCTGGACACTGGCTGTGGCTTGGGAGATGAGGCAGCAGCCACTGTATCAGGCTGCAGTGAGGAGCTTGCTGGTTCTGGTTCCCAGAGCTAGACAGGGGGAAGCTGTCCCTGTGCCTGCCCTCCACCTGCAGCATATCCCCCTGCCCAGCCCAGGGCATGCTCTGCCACAGACATCACTGCAAAGCATGGTGGGTGCAGTGCCCAGGCAGGGTCCTGCAGCACCCTGGGGTTAGCAGGGCTGGGAGATGGGATGGGCGCCTCTGGCTTGGCAGGTAACCGCAGGAAGCACTGTACTACTGAGCTCATTTCCACCAGGACCAAGGATTCATTAGGAGTAAAAATAACTCTGGAAAAACAGAGCCAAAGCCCTGTCATGGAGTGCCTCAGTTGCTTGGGCTGTTTCTTGATCAGGCCGAGAGATCCCAAGGTCCCTCCCTTCCGCCCTGCCTGCACAGCCCATTGCTTCTTTGCACCCGCAAGCATGATGATATTACCAGAACCACAAGAACCACCTTTGGTGCATCAAGTGGTTTATATTGCCCTGCTCAGGCCTCCCTCTTAGAAAACAGTCTTTGCCATTTCTATATCATAGGCATTGTGTTTCTGTTTCGCAAGAGGTGGAATTTTGCACTAAGAAAAAGAAAAATGCTTCTGTACAAAGTGCTGTTCCCTGGTGCTATTCCATCTGAGAGCCCTTGGATATTTCTTATGGTTCTACTGTTTGAATAAGGAGCTTTTCCGGCTCATTTGCAAATATAGCTGTAGGAACAGCCAATATTTCAGTTTGGTTGGTGAACAAAGAAATCAGAGAAAAATGAATTAACTCAGCCCAAGCAGAACTGCATTTCCCCCAGCAATGATAAAGAAGAGCTAGACCCAAAACAAGAAACTTATTTTGCTTGAGGAGCATTGGTTCTTCTTTTTCACTCTTATTCTCAAATAATAGGTCATAGGGAAAAAGTGGTGATTCTGAACGATCAGGGTGAAAAGCTTCTTTCAAAATGCTAAAATGAAACCCTTCAGCACCTCTGGGGGAAGGGAAATTTCAGAGGGGGGATTTTTAGAATCATAGAATCACAGAATAGTTAGGGTTGGGAAGGACCTTAAGATCATTCAGTTCCAACCCCCCTGCCATAAGCAGGGACACCTCACACTAAACCATGCCACCCAAGG
>JBCJKH010059494.1:0-16507 GCA_039877255.1 Loriculus beryllinus | reverse complement strand
ATGACAAATGCAGAAACTACTTCTGTCCCAGTACCCAGTAGAGTTGGTGAATTTCAGGTCTGTGGAAATAGGTGGAGAACCTTGTCTCATTTGCTACAGTGTGAGTAGCAAATCATAAAGGAACTGCCCAGAATGGATGCTCTTGTTCAGACACTGAACACAGCCATAAAAACTCTTGTACAGTTTTGCCCTGCTATAGAATTCCTATTTAGGGCTTGGCAAGTCACTCGAATCACATCTATTACAGGTTACTAATATTATAGTCCTTTCTTCATGGCATTTGCAACTACAGCTGGAGCTATTGGGAGCTTGGCTTTGATCATACTAAAGTGCTATAAATGCTGAGCTGAGTTCTGAGTGTTTCTCGTTAATGATTTATCACTACTAAATGACTTTGACATTAACATCTTTATATTCATTTTCCATTTGTAAGATAGGCAAACTAATATTTTTTAACTTGACAAGAATGTTCTGAAAATACATTACCAATGCCTCCAAAGCACTTTGATATTAATGAGTATCATGGGAAAATCCAGGCGGAAATTTAAACTTTTATGTTCACAATAGAGTTTAAATACTGGGCAGCAGGAAAGGCATGACACTGAATTATGGAGAAGAAGCTAATGAACAAAAGCCTGTTTAATGAGCAGTGACCAAGGTATATAGTGAAGGAAGCAAGACACAAATAGTGACTGCCTTATTAGCATGCAATGATATGATCAGATGATGTGGGATCATGTAATTAGGACGTAATCATAGAATCATAGAATAGTTAGGGTTGGAAAAGACCTTAAGGTCATCGACAATCTTGTAATGCATGCATAAAAAGTAGGGAGTCTCTCTCCAGTTTTTCATGCTTTCTATCTTACATTGACATCTTTTTTTTCCTTTCAGGAACATGTCTTATTACTAGTGAACTTGGGCCAGTATGTCTGAAAACTGATTCAGTTGCAAACTGGCTGATAAAAACTCACTAGTGAGGTATTGATTTTTTGCCACTTGTTCACATGAGAAAACAGAGAAGCAAGCTCTGACAAACCCTGAAAGCCACAGTCTCCTGGAAGGATCATGATAAATCAGAAAAATTGAGAGAGATACAGGGATACTGATATATCAAACCCTACCAGTCCCTGGTATACAGGGCTACAGACCTAGTCCAGGCTGACAAAGGGCAAGTGACTCTTCTTCAGCTCTCTGGCACAGTTCTACTCAGTCCTTACAAAGCTGCAGCTCAAGATCTAAGCCAATTCCACTGAAACAGCTGTGAAAAAGCTTGTTTTAAAAAGTCAAGATTTTCTTTCAGAACTAGACCTTTCTAAATAGCCTGCTGCAATGTCACAATTACCGTCCCAGGCTATTTGGCTACAGTGTTATATTTCTTTGTGTTTGGAAGGGCTAGAAGCACAGTTATTTTAAATAAGACTATGGAACATATCTGTGTATGTGCTGTGGGTGTAGGTGTACTCTGCAGCAAGCTCTGCAGCCTTGAAAAACTCACCATCCCTACTTACAGGTCTGCCAGCAAAAGTCTATTATACTTCCACTATAATTTAAACACCATAGGGCACAAGATAAATTTAAGTTTTTCATTCTATTAAACCTTGAGGCGTTTAGAAACATTGTTCTAGGAAAAACTCTAATCCTCCTGTTACCATCTCATTATGAAAAAGGGTGATGCAATTCCTAAGGAATGTACAAGTTTGTGGAAACAAATAATAAACAACATAAATAAACATCCTCTCCCACTTCACCAATGCAGCTGATGTTGCGCTGCAATTAACAGCACACAATGTTCGCTTCTAATAAACACTGAGAATGAAAATTACCATAAAGGCAATTTTTCTCTGTGCTTTTGCCTTTGGCCTTGTGTAGCCTCTTAAAACTGAGGAGCAATCAGGCTATACAATATCCTGTGGCATTTCTTAATACTCAGAGATGATTCTTTTGACCTTGTACTTGGGAACTAATATCACCTAAGCGTGTTTACACAGATCTAATGAATTAAAAAACTAAAGCGGAAGAAAAACTATCACAAAAATACTGGCCCTATGGAAAGCACAAAACATGTTTCATGTCATTTAATGCACTTCCTTTTTCCTTTTTTTCGTCTCTCTCAAAGTTACCAAGCAGGAAAGCAAGATATCAGGAGTCAGATCTAACACTTACTGAAGCCATGAGAAAGACATGCTTCTTCCTTTGTAATCATTGCTAAGTTACAGAGAGTCAATTATTTTAACCTGCATAGAACAATTTCCAATTTTGTGGGCTAATGAGTACCTACAACTTCATTATCCCAGCTTTGAGTATGCACCGCTCAGGGTTTTCCTTTGAAGACACAGCTGCCTGTTTTCCAAGTAATAAAAAAAGTAGTCTGTGGGCAGCAGAATCAGGACTAGAGCAAACATTTCTATTCTTTAAAAAAGAGGAATTTGCATTCTTAATTTGATAGCTTTAGTGGGTTTATCATTAGATTCATTACTAGATTTATCAATGGATCTCTTATTGTGGACCTTCAAAATATTTCAAGCCAGAATCCTCTATGCTTTATTTGTTTTGATTTTACCAGGAAAGCCCGGCTCTCCTCACTTTTCTGCATTCATAAGAAGGTAGAAAAGTTGCTACCATTGCCAACAGAGTCACAGCCAACATTCTATTATTCAGTCCCTCTTATCCATCCCAAGCGCACTTTCTAAAGCAAACACACACTACTAAAATTACAAATCACCTTTGGCCAAACACAAAGTTGATTTCTTATTTCTGGAAAATAACAGCAACGAAGAAAATAAGACATTTTGGGACATTTGAAATTTAATCTTCATCTACCTACATTTGCAGTCCTTCTGGTTTTTGGCAAGTTCAAAGCCAGGCCTACATTCACAGGCAACCCCACCTTTGGGCGTCTCCCGGCAGATGTGTGCACACCCATGATCTTTATTCATACAGTTCATACCCTCTGTAAGAAAAAACAAAAGAGAAATGGAAAACATCAGTACTGAAATAATATTATAAAATAATTATACACATCCAGTTCTCCAGTAATTTTAATTGTAATTTTTACTTTGCCTCTGGACTGTGTTCCACAAACCAGAAGAATGTAGCTGAAAAGAGGTATACAATCAAAAAAACAGTGTAATAAAGGATCATACTCTGGCATTTTTTGCTTGGATGTGTTTCGTTGGTATTTGTTATACATATCAATTATCTGTGTCATCCACCGTTAGCATAGCCCATCTCCAACAAACCTGCCACCACTTTTCTCTTTCAGTATATTAGACAAAGTGTAAGAGCTGTTCAACAAACGTCCAAGTGCAATAGGTGGATTCCTGTTACTGTTTATGCCAAGATATAGTATCAACCAGGTCTCTCTTAATCATCATAGGGCCAATTTTAGCTTTCCAAACCATGTAAGTGATTTAGATACTGAATGTGCCTTATGCTCTTAGAGACTTTCATTGCTGAGTTAATTCAAACCTCACGTATTCACAGAAATCTTGAACTCAGTCCTTATGGGTCAACATCTAGCATTCCTTGTGTGAACGAAAGCAAGCCAGATTTGCATTACAAAGCCTTCTCAGACTTCCCCTTGGATATCTGACCTGGAAAGGACAGACAAATTCTCACTCACAGTGAATTCACAGCGTAAGTTGGCTTACTACTGTGAAAACAGTGTGTATTTTCCAAAACGTTGGTGCATGCAACATCAGTATGGACTCAGCAACTCATTTGTCACTTTGCAACCTTTGCTACCTATTCTGGGATGATTGCTCAAAAAAGCTCCGGTGCAGAATGTTCAATTTAAACCTACAGTGACAATGAACTGTAAAGAAATGTTTTCTTCAGGGCTGCTGCAAAGGTTTTGCTTCCAAAGGTAAAAGCAATCACTGCCATCCCTTTTTATTCTTACAGAAACAGGAACATACCTGCCACCTTGGCATCTACATAAACTGCCTTTAGGCTGAGGCTGGTCTCACACTGAACAAAAGTTTCTCTGGATACAAAATAATTTTTAATTGAACACAAGTTAGTGCATAAATCAGCTACTAAGAAACTTTGGGTAGAATCTTCTGAGGAGGAAATGCTACAGAAAGTCAGCCAAAGATTCCCTCAAGTTGACAGAAGCTAAAAGCTTCAGCAGTTATTTGCACTGCTCAGCTTACCTCAGAAAGGTTTATATTAGCGAAGCAATGAAAAACACACATTACCAAAGTATTTTTGCTCATTTCTCCTACCAAAAATATCTATCCCACTGCCTTTGAAAAACAACATTACATTGGTTGTCTAAGCATATACATGTCTCTCTTCTAAATTCTCCTCTGTATTGTCCTTGATGAGTTTAAAAATTTGCCAAAGCACAAAATAACATTATTCTTTGTAAACTGCAGCATGAACAACAGATGTTATTGGAAGATACAATACATACTACACACTATAAACTATACACTATACCACAGATCGAAGTGAGGTATGAGTGTTTTGTTTGGCTGAACAGATGTAAGAAACCTGGGAACGGCCTTATTGAATGTTTTGAGGCATTTTATAATCTCTTTCTCTCCACTTCTCCCAACAAAGGATTTCAGACACAATGTGTTTGACAAACTGCATTCCTGCACACTACACCATGTTCAGAAAAGGATCTGGGAAAGATAACACATGGCTGATTGAGTCACACTGCTGAGGTAATGAGAAGAGGGGAATTAGATGAAAGAAGATATTTAAAGGCCCAGAAGTGTAATGAAGCAAGTGATTTTCAGTATTTACTTAAAGACACTGAATATCTGCCATTGTTAAAATCACTCAGAAGACAGAATCTGTGCACTGCTAAAAATATCAGGAGAAATCAAAGCTCACAATTACTGCATTTTGAAGCAAAAGTCAAAGATAAAGCAGAATATTATGCTGGTATTTGTGTGTAAGAGCATAGCATTTCAGTTACTGTATTAATCATCTCAGTTATTGTATTCATTAAGCAGTTGCAGCTGTAGAAAACATATCTGAGTTCCATGTTTAGCTGGAGAACACCTTAAAAATCTCCGACATTTGAAAATCATTATTTCAGTAAATATCAGTTTTCTGCTGAAATTAAAGACCATTATTTATCAGACAAGAGCAGGAGCTCATCCACAACAAAACTTCTCATTTTTATTTTAGTATTCTTCCAAATCCCTAACAATTAAAAAAAAAAATCCTGAACAAAATTTGTTTAAGCCTGAAAAAATATTTAGATAAAAATGCAGCAAATACATATTTTGGCTTGTTTAAAAATCTTCAAAAACAGATTTCTGCTACTTTGCGAATAGTTTTAATAATTTGAAATTTTAATTTTTCAACAAATGCAACAATTGGCCAGACATCCCTGAACGAGTAATTCAAGTAAAAAACATGATAATGGAAAAATTGTTAGGGATTCTTCTGCTCATTTAAATATGTTTGAAGATTTTCTCTTTATCACCATAAGACCAAGTTCAGCAGAGGGGACCCAGCACCAAGAGGACTGCCCTGTGCTTCACATGTTGCTCCTTCCTAGAGCTGACCAATGTAATGCAGAACCAGGGAAGAGAGGGGAAGCACAGCCTGCACAAAATATCAGGCAATGGATCTTCCATCTGAGCCTTAGCCAGGAAGTATTTGCAGAACTACATTTTTTACTGCACTGATATGTGGCCCCCACTTTCTCTCCCATCGTGAGTACAAAGACATCACTCTGGTTTTGAACACAAGAATTTGCCCCTAGCTGCTTCTCTTGATTTTTGCAGTGAGATGTGTGTCCCAGCTTCTAGAACTGATGTGACTATGAGTCAAATGAAAACCATAGTTCCTAAATCAAGGGAAATACTAAACGCTGATAAAAGTGAAGTCTGCGCACCAAAAAATCCTTGCTTTATTGTCATGACACTAAAATGTCTAGTGTTGAAACGTTCTAGGTTTTTTATGTTAGCTGTTAAGAAAAGTAGTATCTTAAACCTATATGCTGCTACTCAAGGTAGCCTCTAAGGCCAGCACAAAAACAGGTGCATATTCTCTTTGGCAGTGCTGGCAGGCAGCAAAAGAAACTTTTCAAACACAGATGCATTCTCAGCAAATTCACCTAATGAAAAGAGAGCAAACCAGAATCCAATGGAAAATATAAACAGAAAGAGAAATGCCACTTAAGAAAGGAAAACCCTAATCTAATTAACCTAAAGCCTCTCTCAGTGTTTTAGATATGACTTGAGAAACGCTCTCCTATTGCATTCCTGGATCTTACTTTCACTTACAAAAGATTGTTCATGGGAGAATGGCAGACATTATTATATGACCCACAATTCACGTTCATTTTTGTTCCTGGGCTAGAAGAGATTTGGGTGTAAGTCTACCACATTAGCCCGGTCTGCCATCTAGTTATCACAAATCTCTTAATAGTGCTGTTCTGCAAAATGTTCAGCCTGATACAATGACCTCTCCATTGTATTATGCTCCAAAAAATGTTTTCAGCTCAGTGGCTCTGAAAGTGCTTAAATCAGGCTGACTGTGACAACTTATGTACTGATGAGCCTTTATTTTTCATTAAGACTGCCTGTTCTCATCTTAATTAAGACTTCTAGCAATTATTTTACTCCGTGTTCCTTCATGCATGCTTATACTATTCTCTATGTTGTCATAATTTCACTCACTCTGTATTTATATTGCTACTTTTTATAACTTCCAAATACAGAGGAAGATTGCAAACACTATCTGAAAAAGACCCATTTTACATTGCACTAAAGATATAATGCAGTAATAACTTTTAGAATACTGTCAGACATATATGTGGTTGAATGTGGTAAGAAAATACAAGAATTCTTGAACTTAACACATATATGTACACTTATGCTCAATCCTCAAAACTACATAATTGGATTTTCTTTTTTGTTGCTATTAATTTTAGCACCATGTACACAGTAAAATCTCTTATTACAGTTGCATTCTTATTTAACAAAAAAGCGAGCTGTATAAAAAATAATTTAAAAAGTTGCAAATGTGATTTATGAAATTCATATATTGCACATTATTTGCACGATTATGTTCCAGAAACACCCAGAAGAGTTAGAAGATATTAAATATAACTTATATGTATGTCATTGAGTTGCTGGACTTAGATAAGCCACAGTGTTTAATTATTTATGAACTGCTTTATGCACTTTTTATGAACATACTTTGTATGTGAAGTAAAGCATAAATCTTTATAAGACAAGCAACAAGCAATTGTTGTGGTTAGTTTCTCTCCAGTAATCTTAGTTATAGGGGATAAACACTTCTGCTTGAGCAGGGCATCCATGTAGTGCTGTGAAACTGCTACTGGTGATACTCAGGAATTTCAGGACTTTTTTCATTTGGAGAGCTACTAATTTAAGAAATGCTAGAGTTAACTGTATCAGGATCAACTGATACAACTGTGTCAATATGTATTATATGCTATAGCAAAATACAATCATAACAAATATATTTTAATTATAATAGCTATAAAGTAAGAAACAGAATATGGCATGTCTTTACATCACCTGATTGTCACTTATAGTCATTCTCTCAATGCCTAGTGCTAGAAAGAGGAGAGTATATCTTCAGCAGCAGAGAGAGGAAAGAATAGCAGGGGAGACAAGCTTTCTCATTTTAGTTGTTCATTATACTATTTAACATGGTGGGATTTTTTTCAGTTTGTTCTTTTTTAAAAAATTAATGTGGAAAACTATAGTGTTATAGTAAAACACACTGGTCAATGACCAAGCAATTTAGAAGACTGACAGAGACAACTCCTCTCCCAGAGTTTTTGTTTTACTCTGTTCGGAATGGAAGCCAAACAAAACATACTAAGTTTTGATGGAGAAAGAAACATGATGTTAGCGAAAGTACAAAATGGCTGTTTCAAGCCAAATGTTACATTCTGTATGTAAATTTTTGGTCATATAAATGCAGTAAGATAGTGGACTATCAAAAAAACCCATACTAATAAATTTTTGGCTGGCTTATGAAACGCAGCTCCCCATCTATACCTGTAAGTGTCCCTGCTTTGGCCTTCTACTTCCAGCATCCTGAACGCTTCACAAAAGTAATAAAATTCAACATTTGGCTAAAGAAGCCAGTTACAGTAAACAAATACATATGGACAGATCTTGGCTTCATTGAAGCTAAAGGATTGGTTTCCAGCATCCTGGACCTTTACGCTGCACAGTTGCATCAGATCTTCTTGACGTTTCTGGCTTAATATTAAGGGCCCAATTCTGGGACATGAAGAATGTGTGGGTGACCTCTGCTCCCTAGTGAAGCCTAAGAAGCTCT
Source organism: Loriculus beryllinus (assembly GCA_039877255.1). Classification (NCBI taxonomy): domain Eukaryota; kingdom Metazoa; phylum Chordata; class Aves; order Psittaciformes; family Psittacidae; genus Loriculus; species Loriculus beryllinus. The sequence goes on along the minus strand of JBCJKH010059494.1, from coordinate 8,215 downwards.
CATCTCAAAACTGAGTATGCCATTATATGAGGATAAAAAAAACTGCACCAAAATGTGCTTTCTTCAGTAATAAAATGAAGGATGAAACTAATTGATTGAGGCAGCTACCCTTCCTCAGCTGATCACAATGGCATGGGTACAAAGCATCCACCTAGGAAGAGACCACTAGATCATATTTCCCGCATACCCATACTCCCATTTTGTATACTGGAAATGTAATAATCCATGTAATGGTCTAATGCTTTTGGTATTGTTAACTGAACGAACAGGTTTTCTCTCCATCCTAATTCCTCAAATAAGTTGCTTGGTTCTGCATAAACCTTTAGGAAAATGCAGTTTTTTCAGTGATTATAACTCACCCCAACAGAGACTGACAAGTAAAGAAAACAAATAAAGCAGGCAAACTGACCCAAGGAAGCAAAATTCTACACTATTAGTAGGGTTGGCTGGAGAAATCCTGGACATCATACAAGGAAACAGCTGCTGGTATATTACAAAATAAACAAATTCAAGTTTGTTTAGCAATTACATGTGTTTTCAGTTTGGATATAAAATGTGCTTAGGGACAGCATCTTTAGCAGAGAGGCTTGCAGTCTGATCTCTGACAAGATGTTCCCCCTCTGAGTGGCAGCCAGAAAACCACGTGTCATCCAGCCCTATAAAGGGGTTTTGTCTTTAAGATTCAGAAATAGGCATGTGTCAGAAATATAACTTCATTCTGTCAGCAGTAAAAGCAAAGATTTCCAATTCTGCAAAGGTAGTGCAATTTCAGAAAAGAGGATAGAAAGACAAAGTGAATGATAGCAGTGAATGGATTAAGTTTAATTTAGCAGAAAAACCATGCAGGTAGGGAAAGGAAATAGATTCAGAAATTTCCAGAAAATGGCAGCAACTCCTGGGGGACCAAGAACAGAGAATAAGACAGACTGGCTGCAATCCAGTCTAGGTTGGTTGTCACTGACTTGTGATTGTGTGATGGCTTTTTGGTGGACCACATGAAAGAAGTTTGGCAATCTCAGCTTCTCATGTTACAGAGATAACAACAGAAGCTGGTGCTCACTGAAACTCCTTCCAAAAGTCTGTGCTACCTTCTCACACACAGATATGGTTTCTCTCAAACAAAATTCAGCAAGATAGCCCAGGGAACCTGTGCTGCTGCTGCTCTGGCTGTCAGTCTCTGCCAGTATCTACCTGGCACTTGACATTACCACTGATATCACACAAAAGGGAATGAATGGCAGGGGAAGAGAAAAATAAGGACAAGAAAGAAAAGCAAACCAAAACATACCCAACTCTACTACAATTTGCTTTTATTTTTGTTTTATCTTTGAATTGCAATTCCTCAAACACTAAAGCAAAGCAAAAGAAAAGGTTGGGTTTTGGGGAGTCACTGTCACACATAGTTCCCTGAGAGATGGAGGTGACTGAGGGCAGACAAGGGCATGCATGAGGCATAGATGAACAATAAGCTTTCTCTATTTAAGTCTTCATCACTGCTGTCCTATTTCTTGGTGGCTTGGTAGGAGATAATAAATCTTTAGTATTGACATCCCGGCCCCCAGAGATGTGGTGCTAGAGCAGACCTAGCAAATGACAGCATCATCAAGGCATGCTCAAATACCCTCAGATGGGCAGAGTTCAGTAACTATAAAGAATTCCCAAGTTCTCATAAAAACGAGAAACTCCCAGGTTATTTTTGAAAACACTAGGCCTCTGGGCCTCATAGCATACTCAGAGATACGAAAACCCGGCTCACTCTTTTCTGAAAGGTTCTCTCTAGGGATAAAAAGTACCTATTTATAACATGGGAAAATGGTAAAGCATGAGACCAGACAATAGCAAGAGAAGGTTGTTTTCCCTCCCTCATCAGAGGAAAACTCAGTATTGAAACACTCTTCACTTCTACCAGGTGAAACTTCTCATAAAGATGTTGCAAAGTTTTTAGTCCTCCAATAAAAAGACTTAAAATAATCTCAGAAGGCAGACACTTTCCACAAATATAACTAATGTAATTGAACATATGGTGGCTTTTCATCAGTGCTTCATGAGAAGGTTTTGAACTGAGTCGAACCAGAGTTTAAATCATCACAGTATCATTTGTGTAAAGATAAGGCAGGAGATGGCATGATGGGATTCAAAAAAAGGAATACTAAAATCTTGTCTTTTTTCCTTCTTCTGTAATATGCACAGCTGACATGAGACAGCCCTGGTTTCCAGAAAGAAATATTTCTAATAAAATATTTTAAAAATAAATATTTCTAGGGCACTTTTTCAAACACAGAGTGTATTCAAAACCAGATAAAGTAACAGTAAATATTTCAACAACACTTTGCTTTGCAGGAACTTCTTCACATCCCAAACTCTTCCCAGGAAAATTTCATAACTTCTTGCAATATCATGTAATTAAACATAAAATGAGTATGGGCTTGATCAACACCTTTGGAAGCAAGAAGAGACCTTTAGGTTTTAGGATATTTAGGTTTACTTTCTGAGCTGTGTAGTAAGTAAGCTTTGCAAAACAGCAGGATGAAACAGATCCTTCTTTTGCATTCCCATTCAGCTTTAACTGAGACGCCTTGTTCCTCATGGAACCAACCAATGATGAAGGGCCCTGGATGTGTGTGAGGGTTTACTTTCAAGCTCCAAGTGGAAGAACAACCTCAGCGATGCCTATTCTGCATTGGGAATATTCTTGCAACTCTCAAATTCTTTTTCAGGGAAGTAACAGCCTCCTGTGGCCTTGAGGTATGGCACTACCTTTCTAAGGCATAACTCAGCCCAATTCAGTTGTCTGAAGAAATCTGATTCCAATTTTGCTATTCTAGTAGGATTATTTTATTACTATGAACACAACAAGTAAAGACATTTCTAAGTGTTTAAGTACGGAAAAAGTTTCATACATGCAACAGAATTTTTCCTATTTTCTTTTTTACATAAACAGAAAATATACTGTAGGACTAATTAGGTAAATGATACATATGATGTTATATATAACTGCATATATTTTATACTGCTATAGATATTTGTATCATTAGATATGCACTCATTTTTACATATAATGAATACTCATAATTATATACAATGCTAAATGTACTGATGCATATATAAGCTATATAAATGCAAAAATACATTTTGCAAGAAATGAAGGCTGTCTGCTGTTCTACAGGTAAATAAGAAGCACAGATCAAATTATTATGTTACATCAGGCTTATAATTTTTGTAAGGCTAAACATGACCAAGATTCAAAGCTCAGTCTCTTATTTTGTTCCTTACAAAATAAAACACTGACCAAGAGGCTAAGGAATTCATAGAGTTGCCCCTGTGCAGGAAGGACCATGTAGCACAAGGCTGGTCATGTTTCTCAGGAATATGGGTCAAAGCAGTAGAGATTCTAGCCTTCTGGTTTTTTTTGGTTTTGTGGTTGTTTCAGCTCTAAAAAGCTGAATGTGAAGCAATATTCATATGTAGCTGTGCTACAGGCCTCAGAGCTTCACATTTCCATTAACATTTTGATAGTAGAAAAATCCAATGCTCTGAGGTATTGTCCAATTAAACAGCTGCGGTGAATTTAAGAAAAATCATATGCAACCTGGAACCAAAATCTATCAGCGTATTTTGAGCTATTGAGTCAACCACAGTTGCTCTCAAAAACAAAGATTCTGGGTATACTTAAGCAGTATAATTGCACACAACACAAGTTCTTTTTAGGTGCAAAGCCTTTTTGTGTTCAAACCTCAAGGTTTGTACAACCCACTTTCATGCACCATTGGTGTGCAGGAAATACTTTGTCCCTTGGGGAAGTCAAGCTGTGACGTGTAAACTTGCATGCCAGAAACAGCATGACAGAGTGCAGAGTGCAGAATGGATTTCAAACTCTTCCCAATTTCAATAGATACCATTTTTTCCCCCTTTTTTTTTAAGAAAAACACATATATTTCACTGATGAGTATCAGAGAAATGGAGTAATCCAACTCAGAACTGCAGTGGAGTGAAAAAAGAATAAAATGATACTATGCTAGAAAATGCTATCACTTCTAAAATGTTACTCTAGCAACTGTCAGTACCTGAGGAGAATAGAAAACTGAATATGAAAGGCAAAATATATGTTTGTGAACTGCCTTGTGAATGGGCAATTCGATTCCCTATCAAAATGTTTTATGGTGTGTGTAGTGGCTGGGGTAAAAGCTATGTCATCTGGAGTATTGTCATAACTAAATAACTACTTTAATAAGCTCTGAGTGTTTGGCTCATCCATTGTCTTCTGTCTCCTGCTTGATTATTTAGTGGGTCGGGTGCTTGAGCTCATAAATTTCAAAATTCTTTCAAGGTTTTTTTTGCACTTCTGATCAAAGAAATGTTTGTGTGTCCTTCCCATACTGTGTCTCTTTAAACCACTGGCTTTTTCAAAGTGCTTATTTTTTTTAACACTATAATGTGATGTACACAGAGAGGTAAATGATGTCAGAATCCTTTCTGCCCCAAACCAGTCTGTAAATCTTCAGAAAAGCAAAGTTCATGGGTGCATTTAAAAGGGGCACAATCTGTTTGTGCTTAAAAGAAAGTCCCCTATTTTTTGTGTGTGCAGAATAACAATGCCAGAATGCGTTATTCCAAAGAACTGTTGCCATGGTGATGCCATCAATAACATCATTTTCTGCATCCTTGTCCTTTAAACACATAATGAACGCAACAAGCTTTGGTAAATGTGAAAAAAGAACAATTACTTTTTCTCCCTCAATAGCAGAGGAAGCCTTTTTTTACCTCATCAATAGAAAATTATGTAGAAAGGAATAATAAAAGACTGTTACAAGAAGCACCAAGAAGCCTATTAGTGACAAAGGCTTTTTTTTTTTTTTTTTTCCATGAATAATTACTGCTCTTCAAGAAGAAATCAGCCCAGGCTAAGGACCCTTTGCAAGCTTTAGATGGTAAAACAAACATTTGACTATACAAGGATTTCCCTTTCATGTACCTTTCCAAGGAAAAACAACTAAAATCCAGAGTGAAATGGGAGAGAGAAAACCCAGAGAAACATCTGCTGCAATTAAAGAACCCTGCACATTCACCTAAGAGACTCATATCAAAAGCAACTAGATTAGTGACATAATCAATATAAATTTCAAGCCAGCAGGTTAAACTTGTCTGTGGTGGGAAAGTTTGGCTTTTTAAGTAGTATAATAACAGGAAGCCATTCTGATTCTATATGAACAGGCAAAACAGGATTTCAATACTAGATGATTACCAAAGAATTGTAAAACATGGTTAAGTTTAAAAGCTCAAAAGACCAAGGCAAAATGGTAGATACACTCACTACACACAAAATCGGTTCATAAATAATGGAACCTTTACCAAAGCAAGATTTGATTGCAGGGACTTTCAAGAGTCATGTAACATGCCATTAGGGAGCCCTTCCGAAACATTAGGCCTTTGTCCTGACTGATGGGTGATGTGCAAATGGGAGCTCTGAATGTACTGCTTGGGGTTTTCTACACAAAGTGAAGGTCAGCTTGTTGTACAATGATTTGTTTATATCTTTTTGGCCCTTCCCTACATACCTATAGCCAGAGACTGAGGATGATGATGGGAAAAACCTGCTTCCTCATCATTGCCTCAATCATTGCCTTCAAGAGAAAAGTGCAGAGGGAAAGAAGAAAGGAGTTACAAATTTTAAAGGTGGCTGGAGCATGTGAGTTGGAGATGAGTCTAGGAGTTGGTAATCTCCTTTAGTGAGATAAAAGGGTTGTTAGGGTTAGTGACAGCAAAGACACATAGCAGAAAACTTTAATCAGGTTTAAAGCAATAAAATGAATTTATTAAGATGATGCAATTCCAATCATTAGCTGAGAGTGGTCTATGAGTGAAAGATAAGTTAACCATATGGCTGCATTTACAATGGAAAGTCTGAGCTAAGTTAGGAAGGAGAATTCAAGATGTTAGAATACTTTTCCTGAACACACTATTGTCTTGCATTGTCCTTTGATTTCTCACTGCTTCTGTCTCTCCACCTCTAAAGTGAGAGATAATGCTTGCTCATTTTGGATAGCTCCTTCAGTTCTCCACTTGTTACTGTGGAAATCCTAAAGGAATCGTGAGCCAGTAAAGATGAACAACATATGGAGATGGCAGGAACCGATTCTTTTCCTTTCTGTTTCAGAGCCTCTGCAACATTTCAAAGTACTCACAATTCAACTCAGTTTAAATGCTAACACAGACTGGGTTCTCTTTCATGGAAAAAAAGCTTCCATGTTCTGTCTAGATTTCAACACATTTAAGAATTGTTTAGAAAGCTCTGTTGAAAGGCTTTAATAAGGCAGCTAATAGGCTAACTCAGCTTATCTGAGGGGCTATTCACCAAATTCCTCACAAAACAAAAATCGATGAAATCTGTTTCTCAGTATCCAAACATCACCCTTTATCTCTCAAGCTGAAGGAATAAAAGACAAATTCTCGGAAGGAAATGTTATGATTCCCTTCCCTTCTGGTTTGCCTGAGACTTGGAAAGAAAATGCCTATTTTTGCAACTTCTTAGCTGGACTGAAGAGGCTGAAAGCTGAATGGCAATTCCCAGTTTACCAGTCCCTCATATCAACACTTCGGCATGGCTGTCAACAAAACAAACCAATGGTTTTGATGAATTGGTGAGAGTCTCCCGAGATGCTTTAAAGGCCATTGGAAGTTTATATGCTTAATTTATGGAGTAAGTATTAAAAGTGAACTGTGTTTTGTTAAGCAACAGTTTCTTAACTCTGTTGGACTCTGTCATTGGAAGGATGCTCAGTGATTTTAATTGCTTACAGAATTACCTCAGAATGAGTGCAATACGTAAGGGTCACTTCAATGTGAACACATTCTTGCACAGATCTTCTGAGAAAATAATATTTTATTTTTTTTTAATGAAGAGAAAAAAAGGCTTCTGAGATGAAACTTTTTAAAAAGCTATGCCACTGCTTACAATATTATTCTCTTTCATCAGTAATAATAATTAAAAAAAAAATAAATTCCTTACAATTAACAGGCATGAGCTAAATCATTCTCTTTTTCTGTTTCCTGAATCCTCAGAAGGAATTTCCTCCACTTGATCATGTAAAATTATACCATTTTTCTATGGAAATGCAGAACGAATTATGATAAAATTTAAACTCCTCTATGCTAACACATTCTGAATACTAATGGTGCTTCTCAAAAGTGAACAATCTTTCCATTTTAGGGATGCTTCCAGAATGGAAATCTGAAGATGAACCCAGAAGTGTGTCTTTGTGGCTATTTCGAATTCATAAAACTTCCACTGCAGCAAAAGGCAGACTACCACAAAATAACAAACTGCATCATGCCATATCCCAATTAAAACATCAGTTGTTTTCAAGGCCTCTGCAAGAATGCATCCAGCTCTACATCACCACCATTTCTACTTAATGGGTGCATTTCCCCTACACTTAAATCACAAGAGAATTTTTGAAATGTTCTCAAAGATAGCACTGAAAAGCTTTAGTGATATATTTCTGGCCACAACCTGCACAACAAAAGCTAGCAAGTACGTCTTTCAGCTTTGCTTTTATCACCACATAGGTGACTTACTGTGACAAAGGGTAGACTTTTTGTGACACATCTTTGCTAAGAAACTTGCAGAGCCTTGGCTGAGAGAAAAATGAAAGCTATGAGTGTGCAGGCATTGCTCAGATGGAGAAAGCAAATGAGAGATAGGTCCTGTAGAAGAGGCAAAATAAGCAGATGAAGGAGGCTAGAGAGGAATGAAGGGTCATTGCCACTGAGTCAGAGGATTTGGACAGAGGCCTGCAGAGGACATGAGTAATAATACTGGCAAACAGAACATAAGCAATCAGGAGAGAAGGTCTTCGGTCACAGTCCCATAATGGAGAAGGAAAGGGTAGTCCCATAAAGAGGAGGAAAGCAAAGCTAGTTTCGATGAAGTCCTGGAAGTGATCTAGTGTGAATATGGAATGGAGAAGGCAGCATGCTGAAAAGACTGGCAAGTTAAATTCTGTGGACCTAGAATAACGGGGAAAAAAATAACATGGAAAAAGTGGAATAATGGAGAAATGAATGGAAAGGATGGCAGACAAAGGGAATTGATGAATATAGTCTTCAGGTTTACCAGTAAAAGGTGTACCACTCAGTTTTCTTCCATGTTCCTCAATGACATTATTATCACAATTGCTTGCATACCACTAATGTTCTTGGCTTGAGGATATGAATG
>JBCJKH010059493.1:0-67711 GCA_039877255.1 Loriculus beryllinus | reverse complement strand
AAGCAGCGTCGGGCTCGGTTAGTACTTGGATGGGAGAGCGCCTGGGAATCCCGGGTCCTATAGGCTTTTGCCGGCCGCTGTAGGTCCAAGGTACTTGTTTGTTATGAGTGAATCATGCTGTACATGTGTTGATGCATAGAAACTGCCCTAATACCCAGAGAAGTAATGGTGAACAACTTCATCAGTCAAAAAGAAAAAGAAAAGTGTGATATTTTTGTTATACCAGAAGGCTTGGATTGTTTGCTAGAGTTGTGTTCAACTGGTAATAAAGTGCAAAGTTAAACCGTGATATTATAACCATGGTAATAAGTATCAGCGTACATTTAGCTGAAGAAATTTGTGCAGCTGATACAAAATGTATTTTAATGCATTAATTGTTCTGCTTCAGAAATAATTAGAAATTAAATGCAGAAACAAGATAATATCAGTAGTAAAAGGCACATACAAGGGCAGTCTTAATGCCCAGAAAATTTTGGATGTTGTACCACTTTTGGGAGGATATAGTAAGCCACAGCCCTCAGTCAGACCTGACAGTCAATAACTTTGGAAGGCTTGATCCATTCAATTCAGCGAGAAGACAGTGCATAAGTATTTTTATGAAGAGATATAAAGTACACTCAATTCACTGGATGGCTGAATAAACTGAAATTAGAAATTATGCAAAAGAAAAGAAGAGCAGTTAATTACTGAAACTACCAATAACACACAGTAAATTCTCTGAATATTCAAGTCTAGATCACTTTCTAAAAGATACACATGCATAAAATGCAAGCTGTTTTGATGTGTGTGTGGATAAACAGTTGTAATCTTATAGTTACAAACTATATACTGGATAAGACGCAATGTTCTGTTATTAATTTTAAGACACCTTTGTCTTCTTTTAAAAAAAAATCAGGTTAGAAAAATTTTAACCCAGAAAATTACTTGTATCACATTATTGTTACTACAGCAGAGCATATTGTGGTTTTAATTTCTATATTATTGTTTTAACAGAAGTAGCCCGGTTGATAATATTGCAAGGGAAGAAGACCAAGCCAAAACCAAACTTGAGAGCCTAACAAAGTTGGAGAGAGAGCCTTCATGAGTCAGCTTATTGTTTAAAATAACTTTATATTAAGTGAAATAACATACTAAAGGAAATGTAAGTATACATGAATATATGAATGCTCTAACACAAGTAATAACAGTATTGCATTATAAACTTTGCTTTTCTCAACTAAAAATTTATAGGCAGTTTAACATTTTCCACAGTAAATGCTCAATTTGCTTAAATCTTCATTTTATAATCAGGAGTAAAGATAAATCTAAATTATTCAAAACAACACCTGAAATAAAAAGCTACTTCCATAGAACAGGTAAGTGTTACAGGTTATGTTCAGTCAGAGCTACTACCTGTAAGAACAGAGAAAATACTGTAAATTCCCCAGATGCCAAGCACATCATGAAAATAAGGCAAAGAAAAAAGCCTACTGTTTATTTCCATTTTAACAAGAACTTTTAATAGGTTGTCATTTCTGTTAAGAATCACCTTACTGAACATTAAGCACTTAGATGTCAGATGTCTAGTATTAGTTAAAATCCAGTAAGTTAAAAACCAGTAAGTTCCTCTGTAATCAATCATCAATAATTAATGCATTCGTATTTCTAGACAGTAAGCTGTTCCCTTTTAAAGGCAGACCTCTTTACTTACTCATTCCACTTTGCTATCATGTATTAGACCTGTTGAAGTCAGATTATTTGAAGCCCAGTTTTAAGCATACTTGTTCCTAAGCCTTTTATAGCAGGACAGCCTATGTCCTTCTTGTCCCCCAAGTGAGGACATCCTGACAGATCCCTCATCTGTATGAAGTTCCTACACAGCAAAATACAGGCCATCAGAGCTTTCAGAGTTACTCAGTAAGTTGCAATAACAGATGCAGATAAAAGATCTAGAACTTTGGTATCTCAAGAATGCAAATACACAGAAATACTAATTTCTCTGTAGGAGAAAATGTAGATCTCAATCTTCAGAGAGCATAACAAATAAAAAAGAAGTCCTTAAATCTTATTTGGTTGACTTCAAATGACTTTTGAGATAAAATTGGCACATATTTTGAAACCACCTGGAAATGTTAATAATTTTCTTCCTGAAGAGCCTCTGGCTACAGTCAAAAATAAAAAAACAAAATTATTGCAAAGCATTACAAATTGAGTGCAACCTAGTTCAGGTCACAGAATGAAATGGAGAAAAACTTTAAAGAGAAACAAATCACTGAGCACTGACCCAGCTATCAGACTACTTAATAGGTTTAGTACGAAAAAAAAAAAAAAAAAGGGAAAAAAAAACAACCCTCCTCTGTTGGGAAAAGATTACCCACATTGTAGCTTTGTAAGGTTTGTTTTACATGCTACTTTGTAACGCCGCAACTCCAAGACATTTCCTTAGTTCTGATGCCCTCTTCTCCAACTGCTGAATGCTCCAGTGCCATTGTCTTTTATTTGAATGGAGTTTGTTCAGCTGGCAATGCAAACGTTTTAGAATAGCATCATATCTTTTATTCTGTACCTAATAAAATGGAATAAAGTTCACTTCAAAATTTACTCAAGTGAAACTACTTACAGGGGTGAGTCCAGCTCACCTACGTGTAGATTCTGACATTTGACCAAGTCATTCCATGTTCACTTCACAGCTACTGAGGAGATACAGACATATAGGAAGCCATTCATCTGAGTTATTGCAGATATCTGCTTTAAGACAGTATTAATCATGCCCCTCCCACTATGAGAAGAAAAACTCTGCCCTGCTAAGAGCTTAAGTGAGGAGTTTGATGTGGGTATCTGCTCTGCAGATGTCCAAAATTTAATAAAGTAAGTCCCACCCAAAGAGTCAGCACCTCACAGCTGTGGCAAAATTTCTACACAGAAAATTTCAGGCTCTGGGGTTAGAGGTGAGAAAGGAAGAAATTTTCATTCTTTGACAAATATGTTTGGGTATAAATTAGAATACAAGTGAGGTAACCTAGATGGCTGTAGTAACACCTTCACTGTCCCACAGCATTTAGAAAGCTAGTTTTTCTTACAAAGGCAATACAGTGGCAATGAAGTACTGTATCAATTTTGCCTTTACTGCTGCCTTATGTGGAGAAGAATGGCTGCAGATGACCCTCTAATGATTTGCATTCTGAAATGTAAAAGCATGAAACACTCATCATAATAAAATGGAAATAATGGGTATTCACTCAGTGAAAATTTGGGCTTACTTACCCTAGCTGGAATGGCATATGAGCCCCAGTGTATAATTATTCTTATGTCTGCTTATTGTAACATAGTTAAACTCTATTTAACATACACAGGATGGCGTCTAGCTGTATCAGAACTACAAAACTGCCAGTCCCTTCTGCAACTCTCTGACTCATGTTTTATAAACCGCACTGGTGATGGGTTGTCTTCCTTCATGTTGCCTGGCTCTCCACTATAGTCCTCCACAACTTTTTCAGAGAACCTGCCAGATTCACTCATCTGAATGACTGCTTGCAGGATGTGAACATCACTAGGGGTCGCATGACACTGAAACATTACGATCAATATTATTTACTTTTTTTAGAAATGTGTTTCTAGCATCATTATTGGCAACTGTCTGTCACATCTGCTGAGGCAGGGAGTACTAATACGCTTACCATACATAGAATCATAGAATCACAATATCATAGAATGGTAGAATGGTTTGGGCTGGAAGACACCTTAAAGATCATCTAGTTCCAACTCCCCTGCCAAGGGCAGGGACACCTTCCACCAGACCAGGTTTCTCAAAGGCCGTCCAACCTGGCCTTGAAGACTGCCAAGGGATGGGGCAGACATATCTTCTCTGGGCAACCTGTGCCAGTGTCTCACGATAAGCAATTTTGGGTACCTGTCTGACTCATGTGTAATCACCTCTTCTCAACCAATCAAATTTAGGTGTCAGAAGTCTGCAGCTGAATCCCATCACTGCAACTTATTGAAATCTCATCTGTGTGTCTAGTATCTCACTCTATTTCTGTGCTTATCTATCTTGAGTATTCTTTCCTCAGTCATGCTGGGTACTAATGTCTCTGACCGTTGGCTGTCAGTTTTTATATTAAAAATCAGACTGCTTTCCAGAAAGTACTTAATAGAAAATAATACAATGAAAGATTCAATCTTTTTGAGACAAAAAGATCATATAATCCAAACAACTGAAGAACAGGTTAATCTTCACTGTTTAATTAAATTTGATAACAGAACATTATGTTTAGGCTGTCTAATTTCACTTTTGGTCTAGAGAACTTTCTTAGGAGGATACTGCCTTGATAATAAAATATTTTCTCATATGCTGAATAGCACAGACCTAAAGTGGCTGCGCTTTGCTGTAACTTTCAGAAATTCTCTGCTGTTCCCTATCACATGAAAAATTATTCCTTTTACCTCCTACGTTTTACAACAGGCAATAGAACTAACCTTACATCAGTTAATCTCTATATTTTCAAGCTTTGCTCATTAAGTTTTCTGGCATTTATTTGAACTCACAAGATGAATGATGTGAAACTTCCAAACTGAAAACTATCTAGACATACAAACTATTTCAGTAAGGAAGAAAATATAAAATATGGTTCAATTATTTAAAAAGAGAAGGTTGTAACTATTTATCAGAATTTGATCTTGGCAGCTAATTAGGAGCTGCTGCGCTATCCCTCATTTAATCTCAACTCAAATTAGGTTGATTCATGAAAAGTCCATTTTCTTGGTGCAATTGATTCTCTCATTGATGAGTTATCAGGAACCATGAGACAAGTCATTAATAATCAATCTAGCAGTGGAATTTAAAGTATTTCAAAAGTATTACAGAAATAAAAACCTGTGCATTTTGCTTTACCATCATTCAGTGACCTTTTTCTTTTCAGGACATCATTTCAGAAGTTCACAGTTGATTTCCTTCTTTAAGACGCAAGAAAAAAGGTTTTTATCATCAATTTTTCTCATCATAGCAATTGAGTTCTGAATTTTAGTATAAAGAATTCAAGACAGCATGGTTATTGTATGTACTTGAATAATGCATGGCCAGCAGCAGTGCATAAATACTTCAAAATTCATTTACACTACCTAAATTCTGTCAGATGAACAGAATGTAATTATATTTTATTCAAATGACTCACCTCAATTTCTTTTCTAAGCTTGGCATGCATTTTTCTCTCTTTGTTGAGTAAATCTGTTTTATTACTGATGAACTCTTCCAATGTCATGATTTCCCTTTGTAAAAGCATAATTTCTTCCTGCAGATATAAGTCAAGATGCAGAAATCCCCTCCTTAAAAAGTTACAGAGCATCTATTAAACTAATGTAAAATGTCACATTTTAAGTCTTGCTTCATTAATATAGATGAGATAAAGATGTATAATAAACAGTTTCACATTAACATAATTAATAGTAATTAAATTAATAAATTACAAATTGCAATTGAAAATAATAATTAAAACAATTTATAACATGGCTTACAAAGTTACACATAATTAGGAAGATACACCCTTGATCTGAAATATGCAAACAACTACAACAATACAGGAATTTGAACTCATTTTGGATGTCTTAATTTTGTTTCAAAATGTAATTTAGTGGAAAATCAAAGAATATTTAATGTAATCCTGTAATATTTAAGATAGATTTTTCTTTCTCATGGGGAAGTACAACATTAATGAATCTCTATTTAATCATTATTTAAATATTTGCTTGTACAACCGAATTTTCAGCAATTTAAATGAGAGGTGTAACACCCAATCTTCAGTAATGCAAGTTATGTCAGAGTTTTAATCTGTGACCTCAGTCCGACTTCATAATTGGTTTTGTTCACATAATGGTAAAGTTTTATGCTGAAAGATTCTTACATGGTAGTTTTTAATAAGTACTGCAATTAGGCTCAAGTAAAAACAACAGTGTAGGCCTAGAATACCAAAACAAATATCTTTTCCTTCTCTCCTTCTTTCTGTTTCCATCTCATCAAATTACCTCCTGTTGGCAAACAGCTCAACTGTAGTTTGTTACCTGACAGCAACAGTAAAATACTGTGCTCTTGCAGGAAAAATGGAACAACGTGGCAATGTTCCACAGAATTCTAAAGAGTATCCATTTAAGTTTATCCAACAACCCAAAAAAGTCCACAAATAGTTTGGCAACATACAGTTTAACCATATAGTCTGTAGTTTACAGCTCTGTAATTTTTTTCATAGCTGAGTTCATTTGATCACATAGAATGAACCTGACTTTCACAACAATATACAGGTAACAATGGCTTATGATTTTTTTTTACTGCATACATGTCAAACATTCTTCAAATAATATAGCATTATAAACTCTCTACACTCTCCATAGTCAGTGCCCCATGAAGCACAAATATATTAGACAAAATAATATTAGCTAAGCTATGCCAAAATTATTTCATGCTAACGGAAAAGAATCAAAGAGGAAATGTAGTACCTGCACTTGTTTTATAACAGGTCCTTCTGGATTCTGAAGATCATGCATTAACTCTTCTTTCTTTGTCTTTAATTCTTGAACAACAGTTTTCTTTTTAGCAAGCTCAATCATAACTGGCATTTTACTTTCCATCTCCCAAAAGAGATGTTTATGAGCCTTTATTTTTTCCCGATATTCATTATTTCTTGCAAATGTCATCTCAAACTCTTCTTGTACTGTTTCTGCATCAAGCCTCAGCTTTAAATTTTCAGAATATAGGGCTCTAACTTCAGCCTCCAGATTTTCACAGTGGTGTTTTGTCATTTGTATGGCATCATCTCGCAGATATATTTCCCTTTCTGTTGTCTTTGTTTCTAAGAGAATAGAATCCATTTCTTTTTCTAGTTCCTGGAACTTTGCCTGTAAAATATTTCAGTTTCTTTTTTTAGTTAAACACTACAATTTATATTTATTCAAAACAGTCCCCTTTTCTACTTGTTTAACATGGCTTGAATGGAAGACAGAATTCTATCTAAAATCGTCACTGTAGAGGCACAAGGTAATATTGTCTTAGATTTCTCCCCTTAGATTGAGTTTAAATATGAAATAAAGCACCCTAGAAATTAATCTGAATTTGTTGCGTTTGCAAAATATATTGGAAGCGACAGATCAAACTCAGTCCTAATGCTTGTTTAGACCTGAAATCTGATTAAGTTCTAATCAGACCAAAAGTAACTAACCATGTCAAAAATCACCAACAAACCCAAACAAGCACACAGATGGGTGTTCGGGGTGATGAAGCTTCCTAGCCTGTTGTGCTGATGTTTTTAATCCCACCTTTGTCACAGCAGTACTTTATCATTGGATTTATCACAGATAGTTTTATCTGTCCTCCCCCTTCTCCCTTCCCCCAAGAAATATGCATCTAGTCCTAAAAATGCTTCTGTATCTTCTCATTGATGAGAACTGAACGACTCCAGGAAACAGTACTTCTACCCATCATAAGAAATCATGGACTCATAAAATCATCTAGGTTGGAAAAGACCTTTAAGATCATCAAGTCCAACTGTTAACCTAACACTGCCAAGTCCACCACTAAACCATGTCTCTAAGTGCCATGTTTACACGTACATCAAAGATGGGAGGCTTCAACTGCTCCCTCAGAAAACTTTTTTCCCTCTTTGATGAGTACCAAGGGAGCCTAGATGACTAACACAGACTTACTATCTGACCTACAGGTGATGTAAAATAGCTAGAATGAATCCCACCCAACATAAGAGCCAACAGTAGTGCATTAAGTGAGAGAATTAGCATCATGATTTATGTCACCTATTATCTTCTCCCTAATGGGATCATTATGAGTGCTGTGAAATTTCTTACTCAATGTCTTGAACAGATTGACATATTCTTAACTGTTGAGAACAATTAGTTTCTGTGTAACTTTTAATTTGGAAATCTAGGGCTATAATTTTAGCAGTATTTCTATCACTGCCAGCCACCATTTATTGTGGACAGGAGAGCGAAAGATGTTAATGGCAAAGATCTTCAGTTTTAGAAAGAAAATTACTGTTTTGCATGTCTTCCATGGCATGCATGCAACAAAATAGATATAAAGATGAAAAAAACAGTTCTGCATTTCAACTTTAAGTTCCTAATTATTTAACTTTGCTGTTTGTATGGAATTTCCTAGGGTTTGGGCTTTTTTGAAAGAAGTGTATGGAAAACAAAGCACATAAATTAACTAAATTGCCTGGGCTCTAAAGTCCTGTAGGTTTTTACTGAGAATAGATACCCTTGTTTAAATTGTTTGATGACAATTAAACTGTTGCAGCATCATCATATGGTATTAGAGGATGGTATATACTTAGGAGAAAGCTTCTTGCAAAGTGTGGCCAGTCAATTGACAATCCTAAGCAGTTTTTGCTGCTCCTTCAGAGAAGCTGTATCTTCATAAAAAATTTCAAATATCAAGTGTTTCAGTTGGAAGGCTATTTACAGGTGTTATAATTGGGACTCTACAATTTCCATCTGCATTCGCTCATGCTCAGAAACGCCTGAATACTATTGGGTCTTCCTTCAGACTTAAAGGTAAGTTTCTCAATGAAAATTTTATCTCAAAGATTAAATAATAATTGAAAGCTTAACAAATTCTGAGAGATTAGAATAGAAATGACTACAGTCTCCACAAGACCAGTGTTCTACAACATATTACTAAATAAAACCAGTATTTAATGACTATCTAAGATGCTTGCTTCAAACACACAGAAAAAAAGTATTTTGTATTAAAAGTATGCTAAGAAAAAATGGCAAAGTCTGGTGAAAATCTACAAAAAAAAAAAAAAAAGGATACTTTTAATATATTTTTCCCCCCATTCATTTCTTAGGAAATCACCATTAAAATTTCAAAAACTTCTAACTTTGTACTGAGTTTCCCTGGGTTTGCTTTCTATGTGTTGCTTAGTGGTTTTTGGGGTGTTGCTTCATTTTGGTTTCATTGTTTTCAAAATATAAAATAAAGCTTCGGTTCAAAACTGCAATAATGAAATCTTACTTGTGCTGCAACTTTACTACTAACATCACATATAGAGTTCTGGGTAAGAATAAATGCTATGCACATGAACGGAACAGCTGCCTCACACTTAAATGCAAACACCCAGAAAAAAAAAACCAAAACAAAATGCCAGCAGATTCTTTTTTTCATATTAATATTTCCTCATCTAATAAAAAAAATGAAATTAATTAGGCTACTCTAAGCAAGGTTTATTACCTGTAACTGGAAAAGAACTGTTTTGTTTTTTTCTATCTCTGTCATCTGGGAATGCTGTTGCTCTGCAACTTGTTTTACGACTTGAATTAGTGAAGGAGAACTTTGCTTGGCCATTTTAGGCAATGCAGGACATGAAAAAAACAAATTGTTTTATCTTCATTTATTTAATTCCTGTTAATGAAAGAGAATAAAATGAAAGGCTTTCTTATGGGATACCAGATCAATACATTACGTCATTTGGTTCATTTCTTATTAACAAGAACAGGTTACTAATGGGCAGCTGCTCTAAGGCAGTGGTTGAGAATTAGAACTTCCTTGCCGACTTTTATACAAATAACTACTGCAATGTTCTCCTGGTGTGTCTCCAGGACAGATCCTCAGTTTGTGAGTCCAGCCACGGCTTTTTAAAGCACCTTAAGAGCATCTTAAAAGCATGAGAGCACACTCCCACATTTAGCCCAAATATTTAAACTATTGTGGCTACCGTACTGCAACTGCTTGCTGTGTTATTAAACTACGCTTGAGATAAAGTACAAATAAGAGAAAGCTGTCACATGGAAAGCTACAAACTAGTATCATTGTAGAGATGCTCCCCAGCGATAAGAAAATATTTAGTATTATTTTTGTATCTCTTTGGCTAGAATAATTAAGAAATTCTTTATTAATATAAAAATAAAACCTTTATATAACATAAACTTTATATAATATTACAGTTATATAAAGTGACAGTCAACTCTCAAGAAAATGCACTGAGTCGGCACAAGTACACCTTCAGGGCCAATATATTAAACGGTGCTCAGATGGCCCACAGACTGTACCTGAGGGTTGTTGCTAGTCCTGACTGAACCGCGGACCCTGCAGAGCCAGGCCCCCGGCACGACAAGGCCAGCTCGCTCCGCAGCGAGACGACGAGGCCGATGGAGGCAAGCAGCGCCCGCCTCCCGGCTCCCAGCCACAGCCGCCCCGCCTCAGAGCCCTCCCGCCGTCGGCCAGGGAACGTCGGCCAAGAACCTCCCCTCTGCGGGGCGTTGGAGGCTGTCGGAGAGCAGCAGCGACTAGCCGAGGCGGCGTGAGGGGAGTTCCGCCATTAGCGGCTTCCAATGGGCGCCGAGAGGCGGGAGGAAGGCGTCGTTCATGGAAGGAGGCGGGGGAAGGACGGAACAGCTCATCCTGTCAGGAACGGGTGGGTGCGCCGCAGCGGGGCCTGTAGCGGCGGAGCAGCCTGGCTCTGCCTGTGGCTGAGGCAGTTTTGCTTAGCTTCATTTAGCTTCCAAGTTCCCGAAGATACCTAATTCATTGTATTATCAGCATTTTCTGTCATAATTTGCTAGTATTTGATATAATCTCTGCATACAATCTGTTTATTTCATCCCTGTTTTGTAATGGCAGGAGCCGAGTATAATACTTCAGCTGGAGACATTTCAATACTGTTCTGTATGATGGATGTTTTCTGATCTTTTCCTTACCCTTTCTCATCATTCTGCACCAAAAATAACCCCAGTAATTATTCTTCCTTCTTTCGCCTGGTTGAACGGAAGAAAATGGTTGTAATGGTCTCTCTTCATAAAGTGCCCCTGTTAATTTTTAAAGACCTACTTCAGCCATGTTAGGCAGTGGCATGGAAAGCCTCAGAAAGAACTGATTTCTGCAAGTTTCATCAAAATGGGTACCTGTGTGGAGGAGGACAGGACGCTGACATCTCTTCCCTTTGGGAGGAACAGCCGGGAGGATTTAGCTCTCATCCCTCTGCCCAGTGATTGGTGGAAGGGAAAGCAGGAGGAGAAATGGTGGGGGAGTGCCAAGGTGTGCTCTGGACCTGGCAGAAATGTAGGTTTGCTGCAGGAAGAGAAGACAGAGAACAGCAATTCACAGGAGATCACATTTTATGAATTATCCTCTGTTAATGGAAAAAAAAACCCTTTTATTTTCTTGTCCCTTTCTTCAGTTGTCATACACTTATCTGTCATGACTATGATTTTATCACAGCTGAGATGTGTTTGTTATCATTGGATTCTTGGACAAAGCCTCATATAAATCCGTCATCCCCCTTCACCTGCCTATTGAGCATTGGCCTGTCAAAACATTCAGACTTTTTTTTACAAAGGCCTACAAAATTTGTGGCTGCTCCCAGAGGGAATTGGAATCCCTATTTTGGGCCTGTGGCCCTGAACATTGGCCTCGTAACCTCTTTATCAGGGATCTTCCTTCTGAATATGCTTTTTCTTGACTGACTGCCAAACTCTTAACTGGAGCAGCAGTTACAGCTCAGAAAAGGAAGCTCTTTAAATCTGCAGAAGTTTAACTTCTTTGTGTTTGCTCTGTTTTGCTATGCCGTATGTTTCTGGATCTGTTTGAGATTGTGCAAAGCTGATGCATTGGAATGTATGATGACAGCAGTGAGTTACATGGCAGGGTTAATGATGCTTCCGGGTTTAACACTACACAGGCACTTAATCATAATAGTGCCTTTCAGTACAGTCTGTTATTTCCTGTTGATACAGAAGCAAAGGAGGGTCTTGTCATAAAGCAGAAATACAGGTTCCCACTACAATCTTACCTAGAATAGGAATTTCCATCTTGTACAAATCAAGACTGACAGTGAGAAGTGAGATATATAAAGCTGGTGGTGTGTGCTTATATCAGATGAGATCTTTCGAGAGTTTAAGAGGATTGTGCTCCTGTGTAAGTAAATTCCTGTGTTTTAAACTTTGAGTTTGTTTATGAAAGCTGCATACACTTCAGTATTTTCATTGTAAGTACCCAGTTCTGTTTCTTCAACCTTGCCTAAATACATCTAAGTTAAGAGAGGCTAAATGTTTAATTTTAATCCTGTTTAAGACATTTTTATATATTTCTTTTTCCTCCCAATTTTTTTTGTCTTTGCTGAAATTTTGTTACAAATGTGCTCTTATCCCTGCACATTTGGTCTGCTTTAATGATCTCTTTTCTTTCTCTGGGCATCTCTCTCTGGCAGATGGGAATTATTTCTTGTTCTTCTGAGTATCTGTAAGGTGACAATAGGATTCGAAGGTGCAGAAAATTGCCAGCAGTCTTGTGACCAGCGAGGAGGTTTTAGAATTAGATTTCCAGGGTATTTGAAAGTCCCTTTTTGGATCTTTTTTCTATCCTGGGCTGTCTCTTCTCTGCAGCCTGGTTTTATTTCTTTCATTCTTTCTTTTCTATACTCACTTTGCTTTTCTCCTTTTCACTATTGTTGCCTTCCTCACTCCTCCTCTCTTCTCATTAACTATTGTTGTCTTTGATTTTCTTTTTCTTGATATCTGTGCAAGAGAATCTTTGTACCCTTCAAATATTTGTACTGACAGAGTTTCAGGGAGTGAGTGAAACAGCTAATGGGTGGTCTTGGCTTCAGGTTTGTGCAAGTATTTGTTTTGCATTATGTACTGAAATGAGCAAATGCACATAATCTTTTCTGATGCGGGTACGTGCAGTGAGACTTCCCATGGAACACTGGGACTGTAGCGCATGTTACTTTAAACCTGAATAACCGTGAATGCATTTCTCATAAGCTAAAACACTGCTGTGCTTGGCAAGCCTCTGTTTTGAGGAGTGGTTTGTTGGGGAGCTTAGAAAGCAGTCGAACAGTTTGATTATGAGTGTAAGCAGTTTTACTTCTGCCACCATTGACCTCACTAGAACTCTGTGATGCAAAACTGAAAGGTGAATCAGTCCCACTGCTTTTATGTGTACCTCCCAATAATTGCCCTGGTGGGTTTTTTGCAATACACACACAGCTTAATAACAGAAGCAATCGCTTTCTCCCTCTGCAAACATTTTCCTTCCACTCTTTCTTTGGTGGTACTTTTCTGGGCAAGTATGAGGACAGCAATGAAATAGACTTCCCTTCCACTGTTGACGTATCTGAAGTGGAGGAATAATCTGTTTGCCCACTACAGCCCTCTGTTGTACTATCTTTGCTGGGGCAAGTAGCTATGCCTAGACAGCGATCATGTCGTACTCATACAGGTCTCCCACAGAGAGTGTCAGGGTAGGGAAGGAAATACCCTGATTTCCCAAGTCACAGTCTTTGCCATGAGTTTCGACAATGTTTTCCTAGCAAGCTCTTGTCTCTAAAATCTATTCTCAATCAGCTGTGTGTAAATAGTACTCTGAGCAAAATCAAGAAACATAAATTCCTTGGCAGATGCTTTTATCTGCTGTCATATTTTGATACTTTCAGTTCACCTGTTTTGATAGTTACTAATTTGTAAGTGTTAAACTTGCAGAAAGCAAAATATCATTTTCATTCGGGAATATTTTTCTTCCAGTCTGGGGGAAAGAATAATCAAAAAAATAGAGAATGTTTTCTGTAAAGCCTACTCTGAATAAACAATCCATTAAAACCAGAAAGGTCTTTGATCTTTGAGTGTAGAAACTGGGAATCCATTGTCAGCCATAAAATGCCAAGGAGGACACCAAGTCCACCATAGCGGTAGACCTCAAGTACACACAGAAGCAATACTTTTGCAGGATAATGAAGTGTTGGGAGGCCAGAGCATGTACGTAGTTACAGGCAAATGAGGACTTGGGACAGGAGCATAATGCAGGCATTCTCTGGTATGGTTAGCTCTGGTAGCAGAGCATGATTCCAAAGGCTTTAAAGATTCTTGAGCCCCTTGTTGTTTCAAAGATATTAATCTTCCTGCAAAGGAATCAGTAGTCATGCACAACTTGCTACTGTACAAAAAAATTGTGGTGTTAAAGAATACTCTTAAATGTTTATGGGGTCTTACAACTGGTAATAAAGCTGCATGTATTCCTTCTAGATCAAGCAGTCATTTCTAGTCATGAAATCTGAGTTTTCTGTTCAAGCTTCCCAAAGCAGAGAGATCTAGTCCTTTGTTCCAGAACTCTGCAGGCTTGCACTGGAAACTGAAAAATTATTGGAGAAAATAATATAAAACACTTCTGAAAGGATATATAAAATAGGCTCTCATAGTGACAGAGAGAGGAAGAGACAGATGAGTTTCCACAGGCAGGCCTAGCTGGGCTTGGATCAACAAAGTTCAGAAAAGGGAAAAAATTCCACTAAACTTGGAATTACACTATGGGCCACAAGAAAAGCCCTGAACTATGGAATTATTTTGGATAAGCTTAACATGTCTTGATTTAGGAATAGAGAGTGACCTTAGCATAATGAAAATGCTGAGGCAGGAAGTTGTGCACATTGTATTATTTTCATTATATATGCATATTATATATAGTATGTAATATTCAATGTATGCACGTTATATTATTTTCATGTAGTTATGCATACTCCTTGCATTAGTAAGTAAAGTTTCAATAACCTGTGCTGACTTCCTGTTCATGTTTGCATGTTGAAAAGAACTATACCAATCATACGCCCTGCCACACAGAAGTCAGAAATTATCAAGTCGATGCTTTTGATATCAGAAAAGGGAGAAGTGAAAAGAGGCTTGTCAAGGCCTGTGGGAAAGATGTCCTTGCACTCACAGCCCACAGCCCCTGTTACCAGGAGGGGTAGCAGAGATAGGCTCCACCTCAGCCATAAGTGTGTAAAATGCCTCCAAAAATATTGTTACAGAAGCTTCTCTAGTCCCAGCAAGCTGAGGGACCTCTGTATATGGTTCCTCTCGTGGGAACTTGAGGAGGACTCAACAGTCAGAGGTCAAGAAGACCCATTAGGCTAATGTGGGTTAATTGTTTCAATAAATCTAATATTATGCATCATCCCAGACCTGGAAAAAGCCTGAGGTAGGCAGGGTGGAAGGGAAATTTTTAAATACCTTAATACATACATAGTAGTTCCCATTTCCGCTCCATTTTTCTTGCTGCAGTTTCTGTTGATGCAGTGAGGAAATCCTAAGACAGTAATTACTGGTGTGCTATCTTCTCTATACAGTATCACTGAATGATTTGCCTTAAGAACATAATTCTGGTTTGGACTAATGATGCTGTCTTGCCTTTTTCTTTGTTTTTCATGTTTTGTTACTGACTACTTGACAGTTGTGAGAATCTTTAAGTATTTTGCAGTATGGTGGAAGCAGTACTGGTAGACCTGTTCAGTGTACCAGCCAACTTGCAGAACATCCAAGAACTGCTACGTAACACACTGGAAACTATTGAGAAATGTTCTTCCATCCCTGCTCCATTTGTTTATATCATGTGTTGCCAGAGGCAAGGAAGTGAAAGGAATGGTGAAAAAGAGTCCTTGCTTCCAGCTCTGAGTGGTTTTCACAGTCTGAAGAAAAGACTGGAGATGGTACATGCCCCAAATACAGCTGCTGCTTTGTACACCATCAAACAAAGCCTGGATGAAAAAGATCTAAGCATTATTAAAGTTATTCTACCTACCTTAAGAAAAGACTTAATGAAAGTATATATAGATCATCTTTTTACAGCAGTTTACCAGTTTGAATTTGAGGATTTACAGATGGCATATGATTGTGAAAACCTGAAGATAGCTAAAACTCAGAGTGAAAGGCAAGCACTTCCTATACAGGACATGGCACTCATACAAAGTGAGATTCAGATGTATGTTGAAAGCCTGCCGGGCCTCAAAGGGGAGCTCACCATCCTCAGATCTTCTCTCATCCCAGGTAAAGAGGATCCCAGCTAATAGATTAAAATTTAGAGAGACTAGTTTCCAAACATACTTCTTCAAGGGAATTGCAAAATGGGTAAGATTTGGAAATGTCTTCAGTCAGCAGATAACTCTAGGTGATGTTGTAATAGTGTATCTTGCCTGTAAGAGGGGGAAGTGTCAATAGAGAAATAGCAAAAGACTGGCTAAGGCTTGGGGCATGATCAGAGGAAAGAGAGGTCCAGGTTTAGTGAGAGCGTTACTACAGACAGTAAAATCTCCTTACTTCTGTGTGAGAATTAGACACTTTAGAGAGCTGCCATCATCTTCTGGAAAGGCTAGACAGGAGTTTCTCCTGGTCTGCAGCCTCAAGCATGCTTTGTTAATCAGACAGGTGTCTCAGTGACCCTTCTATGGCATGACTTTTTATTGCAGCATGTCTCTGAAATGGTGTGATTTTCAGGTCTTATACTTCAGAGTAATCAGGGGAAAGCTGAGGTTTGCTACTGCAAAAATTTGGAACTGTCTTTCCCCAAAAATGTCTGAAATCATCCAGAGCATGAAAGGAACATGAGTTACTTAGAGGCATCTCTGCCTTCACTGTATTTCAAGGTTTTCACTGTGACTTTGAAAGGACCACAGTACGTAAGAGATTTTTAATTTTAACTCTAGTTATGTCACTTGTCAGCTGTTAAGATAGCTAAAATACCAGTTGTGGGACTATCTTATGTATTCAAATTGGACACACAAACCCTCTCCTCCTCATCATCCTGCACAGCAGGGTTTGTGTTTGGTACATGAAGCCATGCTAAATAATCCACATGGTAAAAACAGAGGATTTTTCAATAACACTAGAAATTCTTGCTGGTTTTAGTGTGCCTTAGAAAGATGTTTGAGATTCTGTGAAGTCTTGAGGACTAGTACTTCATTTGCCAAAAATGTTGGGAGATTCCACCTTAGAACATTTGTTTAAAAAACTCTCATTTTCCTTAGTGAGTTACCCCTTCTCTAGGGTTTGCACTACAGCTCAGCAAAAAGTCAGGCTAAATCTGCCAGGATTCCTTCTTGCTCAAACCCCTCTAACCTGGCCTTACAGGATTATGGTTTTGAGCAAAAATTTAGAATCTTAGAATCCTTAAATTTAAATGCCATAGCTAAATACAACATAATGCAATACGTGACTGGCTGATTTCAGGTCTGTTCAGTATAAACCCATATAATACCTAGAGCGGTCTTGTGTTGAAAGCAATTTTTGTTGTCCTTTTTGCCTTGCCAGATGATATCTTCCTACATGGATTTACCACAAGGGCAGGTGGGATCTCCTACATACCAACTCTAAGCTCCTGCAATCTCTTCAGCAGTTCCAAGCGGAGGGACCCACAAGTTGTTGTTAAAGAAAATCTCCGCCGGCTAGCTAATGCTGCAGGATTTAACCCAGAGACTTTTCACAGAGTCAAGGTATCTTATCAAACAATGGATTTCTGTAAATAGATCAGGTCTTCCTTCATATATCACTGGCTGAAACTGTAGGCATTATTCTTATCTTTCTCAGCAAGAACTTGTGAGAAGCAGGACAACTAAAATATCTGTGTTGGCAGTTTATCTGTGGGAATAGCCATCCAAACATCAGCCATTTGGCACTATATGGAGAAGCAGCACTGTTTCTTCCAAGTACATTCTAACATTTATCTTACCACAGACTAGAAAAATCAGATAAATGGTCAGAGCAGTTTCTCTTGAAAGAAAAATGTATCACTCCTATGGTGCCTTTCTATTGATAGAACTGCATGACATTTGAACAAAGGAGTGCTTGATTTCCACACATAATCTGTTGATGCAGAAATGTTTCATGCCAAAGAAAAATCTTTGCATTAGTCAGAACTGTGGGGTAGTTTTTTTTTTGCTGACATATCACTATCCATGTTCTGGTTTTGTCTTGACAGGTTGATCATGCTAATGCTGTGTGCATTATGGGAAAGACCGAGCCTGACAGCTATGATGGAATAGTTACGAATCAGAAAGGTGTTACAATAGCAGCTCCAGGTGCTGATTGCATACCTGTGCTCTTCGCTGATCCTGTCAGAAAAGCCTGCGGTGCTGCTCATTCTGGTAGGAATTTTAACTCACAGAGATCAAAATAACTTTGAGACCACTGGAAGAAAGGGAGTTCTCACTGAGTGAGAATGAATAAATGCAAGATCACATAGCAGTGTAGACCCTGACCTGCTAAGCCTGCACCCTGCCAAAACAAGATTACACTTGAGAATAGTTTGTTTCCCATTTGTTTCTCATTTTTAAAGTATTTTATAACTGTAATAATTATTATTTATATATTTATACGTTTATTTTTCTGATCCAGTAGCCAAAACCAAGTAATTTTCTTTGTGACGTATCTTACTTCCTACATAAGAAATGGCTCTAAAGCAAATGCCCCCAGTAATCATTTTGGATCAGAAGAAATTCTTGTCTGTAAAACCTAATGAGAGTAAAACTAAAGCAAAGATGGTTAGCACAACATGGGGTTATGTCTGATTTCAGATTTCCCAGCTGTTGGGCGAGAACATGTATCCTGTGGGGAGATTTTCCTGTTGCAGCTATTTCATTTTATAAAGAAGTCTGTATTTATAAGGTGAAGGAGACTGCACAGCTAGGAGTTTCTCCTCAGCTTTGATGCCAGTACACCCCTTGATATGGCAGTAAGCTTCACCTCTGCCTAGAATTTGTGAATACCATCTAATTCATACAATTCTTCATGCATTCAGTAAATCAACCAAAATAAATTCAAACTTGTGAGTCATCATTAGATGATCAAAACTTTGACTTCAGTAAAGTTGGGTGGGGGTGTGTCTCCCACCCATTGCCTAGCAAGCTTAGGTTAGAAAAAGTGAGAGGACTGAGAATTGTGGCCTGTGTGTGGGAGGAAAGGGGCTTTTGTAGTTTTTAATGGGGAGAAGGGATGAAAAGAATTTTTTCTGCTCTTGAAAGTTTTAAGAGTTTTACTTTGCAAGTGTTCAAACCTAATTATTGTTAAATACTTTAATTTGTAGTTGCTCCTTTCTCTGCTGCCTCTTCATTTGCTAGTCCCTGACACATTACATTGTTTCCTCAGCCCACACCACTGCCTTCTCCAAGCATACCTCCCACATCTAGTCTGAATTCCTGCCTTGCATCTCTCAAGTTTTGGCCTTCATTCCCACATCACAGTCCTTGCCAGGCTTCCAATTATCTTAAGTCCTTTCCTGCCTGTCCAACCTCACCTCAGTTCATGTTTAACTTGAACACGTTGCTATGTATACAAATCAAAGAAAGACAATTAGGTATAAGGTCACTCAGTCTTTGGATGTGGAAAAGCAGAGTAAAAGTAATTAGCATATGCTATCCTTTGTTATGACAGTCCCTGTGCAATGCAAAGCTTCCAGGGATTCAAACTGAGATACAAGAACTCAAAGCTGGGCTTTCTTCTATCCCAACAGTACCATAGTGCAAAGATGGGCTGTCTTCTACCTATGCCAAACAGTATCTTTAGCCTAAGTAGATTGGGTTTTTTTCTCTAAAATAACACTAAAACCATTTTCACCATATCACCATAAGAATAAGCTTCTGATTGTAGCATATTTCTGTTGTCATATTCCCATTTAAATGTTTCAAGCGCAGAAAAGCTGTAAGTTATGTTCTAATAGCCCAAACCAGGACACTGGGAAAATGGAATTCTGGAATCTTAATCTAAATTCTTCTCTCTAGTTTCCATCTCCACTAAATTATATCAGCAGTTAATGTGTTGTGTTTTTTTAAAAAATAATTATTTGTTATTAGATATATTTATTTTAGATGTAAAAATATCTGTTGGTTTCTACCTTCAAAAATAGCACATCTTTTCAATACTATAAAATTAAAGAGACAATTTATACAATTTTTTGCTCAACCTCTCATTTCTCACAGGATGGAAAGGCACATTGTTAGGAGTTTCTATGGCCACGGTAAATGCTATGGTATCTGCATATGGCTGTAACTTGAAAGATATCCTTGTGGTGCTGGGCCCATCTGTAGGACCTTGCTGCTATAAACTTCCTCACAAGTCAGCAACAGAATTCCACAGAATTGATCCAAAGTGTGTGAGACTATTTGACTCTGCAAATCCTTATATTGATATTAGAAGAGCAACACGGTAAGCCTCCTGCATGAACAAAGACTAATTCCACATTGGTTATGAATAACTATTTTGATATTGTATTATCCAGCACTATTACAGTGAGGGTCCTCACCATCTTAAAGTACTCTCTAGTATTTTGCAGATCAACAAATGATACCTTTGAATGAATGGTATCTGCTCTCTTTTGCTGGGTTTCAACCATTATTTTGGGGTTTTACTGTTAGTTTATGGATTATAGACAAATATTCAAATTAAATGTGTTTTACTGGCTGCAGAAAATCAATTATTCTAGTCTAATACGGAAAAAAGAAGAAAAGCTAATGAAAGACCGATCACTATATTAGCACAGTTTGTTCAATTGGTACTTGAAGTGCTGTCTGAATGATAGTGTCTTAAGGAATGTGACAATGTACAAAAAATATTATTTTCTGTTTGTCTTTCTTCCTTCAAGGATTCTTCTTGAGAGGGGTGGGATTCTTCCTGAGAACATCCAAGATGATTCTGTCACAGACCAGAACCAAAATATCACGTTCTGTACTGCATGCCACCCTGATAAATTTTACTCTCACTTTCGTGATGGGCCTAACTTTGGGACACAGATTGGCTTCATATCAATCAAAGACTGAGATGGTAACTCTTACTCTTGAATAGTATTTAGAAAATAAGTCTGGTGCATTGTCTGGCATCCCTCTCTTCTCATAGTTCTTTTTTCCTTTCCCAGACCTGCAATGAGGAATAATGGGTCTTAAGATTCTCCTGCTTGTTCTCTTCCCTGCCATTCTAAGGCAAGAATAAATGTCTGAGGTGTGGGGGCAATAATTCTTGTCTGAGACAGGGTTCAAATGAAACAAGGGCAAAGCCCTTCTGCAAGGCCAGATGCAAGTTTCAATTTTTTTGAGCCTCCTTGACCAAATATTCCCCAGAAATCTCACTGACTTAGGGTGGTGGAAGCACAAAAACCCAGTCTTCATTAAGTTTTGGGTGAGAGCCTGAAGAAAGTGACAGAACTATTACATACTGAAAGAAGTAGGGAAGACTATATTGCACATTAACTGTTAGAGAACACCCAACTTCAGTAGTTTCAGCAGAAGGTTATTATGGAATTATGTACCTGGGCTTGTTTTGGGTTTTGGTGTTTTTTTGGTTTGTTGGGTTTTAGTTGGTTTTTTTTTTTTTTTCTCCTTTGAATTAGTTTAAAGAAGACATCCAAAATACTTATATTATTTTTCCTATGGAAAATAACTTGAAAGTGAGAAGCAAGGAGATACTGGGGGAGGTGGGAGGGGGAGATAATGAAAAAAATTAACCCTTACTATTTTGTATTTTTTGATTGTAGAAAAAGTAGGACTAAGACTTTTACTATTATATGACATGTATGTTCATGCTTCCTTAGGATTTTTTCATGTAAACTATTGGTGCTCTGGTAAAGTCTATTGAGACAGTCTTAACAATGCCAAGTTATTTAGTAAATATCTAAAAAGGGGAGTGGATTTAACTTCAGTTAATTTTCCTGACCAAGCAGCTGTTTTCTGGGAGCTGAAGAGCTAAGGCAAAGCTTCATACTGCTGTAATGCTACAGCTTTGGAGTTACTAAATTGATAAAAATGCCCCACCATAGGATATTACCCTGGTGCTGCTTAAAATCAGCCTGAACTGAAGGACTTCATCTATGGCACTGTTCAAGGCCAGGGTGGATGGTGCTGTGAGCTACCTGATCTAGTGGATGGTGTCCCTGCCCATGGGAGAGGGTTTGGAACTGGGTGATCTTTAAGGTTCCTTCCAACCCAAACCATTCTATGATTCTAGGATTCCACCTGTTTTACTAAGCAAATTCTATGTGTGCACTGTTTTCTTTTGGCCATAAAAAAATTTCTTCTGGATGTTACAGTAGATGTGATAGTTCCCCATACACAGACAGTGAGAGATTCCTAACAGTAAACCAATGCTGACTGTAACTTGCAAAGTTGCCAAGCACAAGCCTCGGGATAACTGTCCGCATGACGTATTTTCTATTTTGAATTCAACGATCTTGATCAGTTCTAGACTTCTATGTCCACTAGAGGTCAGTGCTCGCTCACGCTGCATTTCCAGCCCTGGTCGCACTGCACGTAGGGGTTTTCAAACCACGCATTTTGAAAAGCGCTGTACAGCATATGCTACTACTTTTGCCTATATAAACATCTGCCGAGTTATTCTGGCACCAATGCTTGAAGCGTAATCTATTTTTCATCTTGTTGGGCTGTGATTTAGATGTGACCAAATTGTATCTTTCCTTGTCCTCTGAGAGAGCAAACATTTTAAATAACTTTCTTTTACCTGTGAATGGTATTTCCCCAGGGGAGGGCCTGGTTCTGAGTATGTTACATACTGACTGTAACCACCTGCCAAAACAAAACTTCTTTCAACTCTCTTGCTTTAGAAATATCATCCGTCTTCTGCTGTAGCACTGCAGGCCTTGACAGTAAAAATTCTTGCATTTTCAGTTACCACTTAAAAACCTCGTTGTTGCTTTCATCATTCTCAGTTTCTTCTGTATCGTTGTGGTGATGTTCACAGCTGGGTTCAAACTGGAGGTTCATGATCCAGTAGGGGCAACACTCACACTCCTCAAATTAATGCTGCCAAGCATGTTACTACACGCTACTTGATACTGTGTGTGGTATGTATATGTATGATGCGTATTACTGACTTATTCCAAATATAGGATAATAAAATTGTATGGACATTGACAGGATTATCTTGCTGCATTAGGTGAAAAAAAAAACCCAACAGCCTACCTTCATCTTTTAATTCTGTCCCTTTGCACTGGTTGGCATCTAAGTGTGAACCACTTTATGAGCACTGATGGATGTAGCAGTGAAGTGAGTAAGGTGTCTCCTTCTGCTGTTTCTGCTGTGGGGGCAGTAGCCCCACATAATCTTCCATCCCTGCACCTGAAGTTCTGCCAAAGCTCATCTGTCAGTGCTCTTTGCTTAGCTCTCTTCCCTTGTGGATTAAGAGCATGCCATCTAAAGCAGCTGAGTTACTCAGTTTTGAAAGGACTGTTTGACAGCTAAAGCATCATAGAACCAGAGAATGCCAGGTTGGAAGAGACCTCAAGGACCATCTGGTTCAACCTGTCTTGGCAAAAGCACAGTTTAGACAAGATGTCTCAGCACCCTTTCCTGCTGAATCCTAAAATTGTCCAGTTTTGGGGAAGTGCCACTTCCTGGGTGAGATTATTCTAATGGCTGATTGTTCTTATTGTAAAATATTTTCTTCTTATGTCCAACCAAAATCTCCCTGGGAGTAGGTTGTGCCCATTGCCCTTTGTCTTTTCCATATGACTCCTTGTAAAAAGGGTGTCTTCATCTTCTTTGTAGCCACCCTTTAAATACTGGAACATGGTGATAAGGTCTCCCCTGAGCATTCTTTTGTCAAGGCTGAACGATCCCAATTCTCTAAGCCTTTCCTCATATGTCAGGCTTCCCAGTCCTTGGATCACCTCTGTGACCTTAGCTGCCCATGTGACTTCTGTTAGTCCATCTCACCTCAAGGATGGTTTTAAACTGATGCATTTAGCTTTGCAGCAAGTAGAAAGACCTTGCAGCCATGGTGCTACAGTTCAAATGCTCAACAGTATGTTAAGTCACAGTAACATGATACTGATAGTAAGCCCTGGTTTGTTCATGCCTGCTCAAGAATATCAGCAGTGGCTTTCTGTTTAGAAAAATACCACTTACAGGTTGTGGTAGCACTGTGTAAGCTGCACAGCATGTCAGAATGGGCAGAAACATCTAAGGCTTTACATTTAGAAGACAAATTGTTACCACAATCGTTGTTCATTGTTTCTTTTATAATGAATTACCTAGACTGTAAACCTGTCAAGACAGGAAGCAGCCTTTTGCACATGGATTACTGCGGTAGAGAACTCCAGGACCAATAAGAAAATAATAATAATACTGTTCAGTCCCCAAACAGGCTAGGCTGTGTATCATACAGACTTTCTTTCAGAATTCCTCTCTACAAGGCATTTTAATTCTCGTTTTTTTAAAAAAAAAAAAAGTTTAGAAGAAGGGCATGAGGAAAAGGAACCAAGGCTGTTTCACAATTCTATGTAATCACTTTTCATTCCTGTTCTCACTGAAGGAGCCAAGCAGAGCAGACCAGCCCTGATTCACCACCTCTAGGGAAGTTCTTAAATGCTTCATAAATTTTTCAGCTGTACCTACCTAATGATCAGATCCCATTTATTACCCTTGCCCTTAAATTTATAAGCTGCATTTGCCCTATATTTTTATTAAATAACATTATAAATTGTGGTATGCCCTGAGGCAACCACAAGACATGATCACATTGAATTTTGCTTTTGATAGCTATTACTGTGCAGTTAACATTTGTTGCTATTGTAGATTCTGAATAGAGGTCTCTTTATTTACATTTATATATTTGAATGTAGTGTACCAAAACATGTCTGAGAAAAGCTTTATTCACTATTGCAGTAAAACAGGGCAGCTCCAACACAGACTTCTGGTTCCAGTGCTTGGGGAAGCAGTGTGCAACTTCAGAGGCATAGATTAAAGCCTGAGATAATTAGTGAAATGTTTGTTCAAACTGTGGCACTTCCTGCTACAGGTATTGCACAGGTGAAAGATATTAAGGGGATGAGATGAAAAATGTTTTTAATATATTTGTAATGGTTCGGTCCATTGGTGACTGCTAGTCTTTTCTACTGACAACCTGAGGAAACAGACAGGGGGCTGGACAGTTGTTAGTCTGAGTTCTGCAGTTGATGTCTGCATTTCTGAGCAGCTGCAAACTCAGAAGCTGTGGGCACAGGCCTTCAGTAAAACACCTGGGCACATCTCAGCACACAGAAAGTGTATCATTCCTCCCAAATTACAAGCATTCAATTACAAGAAGGTGTTTCCTTTCCCCAGCAGTAACCAAGTTCGCAGAGTCGTTGTCTTTGCTTTCAGTCTTATTTTCCAGCACCACTCACAATTGCCCTAACAAGGCTTCTGTTGTTGGAGGAAGCAGATGCCATTCTGCACAGAGCAGCACCAGTGTTGCTTGCTTTTGTATGCATGTGCCTTTTTTTTTTTAGCAGCCATGTGAAACTTTTTTTGTCCTCAGCACAGGATCTTTATCAGTATCCTTCAACCCATTCCCATTTTACAGATTTCTTCAAGAGCTCCAAGTTTCCAGGCTACACAGCAAAGTCAATGTTCCTGGATTCCCTCGCTGCTGTCCTCATTTCCACTCCATGCTTAATTTGCTGCTGGGTGATGCAAAGAGGGAGATGAACTACACATACTTGTCCTGAGGCTCAGAGTGGGTTTGGTGTGCTACTCACCTTGATGTCATGTGTGTGAAGCTTTTGTTCTCAAAGTACCAAAGCCCTCCCTGAACTCCAGCCTAGGATAGTGCACTGATGGGATGACTAAATCCTGTATGTATTGACCTGCTGAGGGATTTTACATACCTCTAGAGACTGATGGCAAGCCCTGCCTGTAAGGCTAACTTGTTCTACTTTCCATTTCCAGTAGATACTATCCCATCTTTCCAGATGAATGATTCAGATAGAAATGTAGATAGATTTAAGAACTGTCCTAATTGGGTATATTCTTATATCCAGGATGCTGATAATAGTTACTCAGTGCTACACCTTTTTATAAGACTAAGAGATTTCGCTTCTCTGCTTGCTTTTATTACACAGTGCCTGTGGCTGTGCTGCTAAAAAGCATGATTATGGATTTCCCAAAGGCATGCAGAGAAACAGGAAGTTAGCTTTTTAAAGTGATCCCTCTGATCTTTCATTAGGAATCGTTTAATTTACAGTAGCATCTCACATTACAAATGCTTGGCTGGCTGTCTTTGTCTATGAGCTCTCAGGGGTCAAAAGAGGCCCACAGAAGAATTTCTGGAGCATGGTCCCTGGAGGACAGCAGGGCTGAGATCTCTCTCTTCCCCTTCTGCGAACATGGCATCATATCTCCAGGGCAACCTGAATTCTGGCAGTCATGGGAACAAGGACACAGCATGGATTTCCATTTCATTCCTGCAACAGAAAAGAGATCTGAGACCAAAATCAATATATGACTAAAATATGAGAGTTCATTTTCACAGTTAATTTTATCTAAGGGTTCGTTTCCTCTCTTCTTGTGCAAATATAATTCACAGCTTACTAACTATTCTATTTGTTTTTCTGGTGTTGCCTCTTCTACAAATAGTGAAGGCCGAAACATCTGAAATAAATAATTGCAGCTTAAAAACTTGAGATCTACATACCCGAAAATCAAACAAGCATTTTATAAGGAGGCTGAAAGCAATGTTTGTATTTCAAGATCTATAATTTAACTATTACTCATGTGATGCAAAATTTTTAGGCAGCAATTCATA
Source organism: Loriculus beryllinus (assembly GCA_039877255.1). NCBI lineage: Eukaryota > Metazoa > Chordata > Aves > Psittaciformes > Psittacidae > Loriculus > Loriculus beryllinus. Next base: position 41,404 of record JBCJKH010059493.1, on the reverse strand, counting down.
GTTCTGGTCAGATGTTTCAGTTCAAAGGGATTTTATCAATGACAACTATAGAAAACCCTGCCTATCTGAAATAAATATCTGAGCATTTCTCTTTGAGGCACTGAGCTCTACCCTAAGGGAATATTCAAACATACGTTGCTCCTAAAGGAAAATGTCTTGGTTCTGCTTTGGTTTTCTTTGTTTGAAAGCTGTAAGCTTGATTTTCCTGCACAAGAATGAATCACAAAAAAACTCAGTTGTGAAAATAAAGTTGTGACAGGTGGCTCAAACCCTTTTGGCTGGTTTTAATAGGTGCTTTTAGTAAGTGCTTCATAAAATTAGTGTTAAATAAAACGGGGTTATGTGGACAGTTTTGTTCTGACTCTCTGCTGTTTGTCTTCTTCATATCATTCCCTCAAAAAGCTTTCAGAACATGAAAGGTGAACAGAGCAAGATGCTTGTTAAAGAGACTTCTTTAGGCTTGTGGATGTTTGTTGCTATGATGCTCAGATCTTTCTCAGTTCCGTCAGTTACCATGTAACTTTGATCCTTAAGTTCCCCAAGCACTGAAGCATCTTAGCTCACATAACTCCATGCTAGCTATGACAGAAAAACAAGTGTAGACTTGATGGTATCATTTCTTCAGCCTATCTGGTGCTGCCACAAATGACATTATTATAAAATATCACATCACAATGTTGAGATATTTGGAGAAAAATTTCCTGAGCAGCCCTTCATTTGCTTGAGATTTTAAGGACTATAAGTCAGTAGCATTTTTTATTTTTTTTTTGCTTTTCACAAACTGGGGAAGTTAAAGATAACTTTGCATGCTCTTCTTATCTAGCACGTCTTCATCAGAGCAACATGGGTCAGGTTTTAGAGTCTTGTCCATTGTACAATTATATTGCTGTAATTTCCTTTAAGAATGGCTTCTTAAGAAGGGACTTGACTGCATATGTATTGTACAGGAAACGCAAAAAGCGTCTGACTTGTCTTCATTATTTTTGTGTGACTATTTAACATAAATTCTGTCAGAAAAGGCAGGCACCATAACTTGGGAGAATTAGGCTGTTTGAGCTAAAATGTTCTCATAGGAGAAAGGATAAGGATTCAGACCAAGCTAATGGCTAGTTTCAACATTTTTGTGATGACATGTTTCAATCTGTCTTTTGGAACAACTCCTTGTTTCCTGTTTTGAATATTAAAAGCAATCTGAAATAAAGCATTTAAAACTGAAGAAGTGCCATCACAAATTAAAACAAATATTGAAATCTTAATTCATGCAGAAAAGAGAGTCTCTCTTCCACCAGGCTCATCTTTTTATTTCTGTATATCTATCTGCATGAGCTAATCCTCTTATTTCTTCAGTAAATATTTCCTTTGTAGATTGTAGATTGTTATGTTCCCTTCAGTAAATGTTTAGCTAAGTTCTACATGCAACATCTAGCTCCACTAGTCTTTCCTAAGATGATCTGTCCAGCTCTTAATTCTCTAAATTCTGCCCTATTAATGTCCATTTGGTGATAATCAGTTTTCACTTACGCGCTCTTATAGAAGGAGAGTGACATTTGAACTTTGTAAAGGGACCATTTTTCTGTTAGGCTTGCAAAGTTGTGCTTCTTGGTACAAGCAAAGCTTGAAGCAGCCTTTACTGAATAATGTTGATGTCCCTCAATTCCCTCCTTTTCAAGAGTCATAGTCTATTGCACTTAAATTAGGATCTGTTTTAGGTTTCCTAGCTGTAAATCACAACCCATCACAATGTTCCATAAGCAATCTTCATGATGGAGGCTCAAAACAGAAAGTGAAAAATAGTTGGTTTGTTTGAGGCTGACACAAGGTTTATGGTAGGAGAACATTTTTAACCTAATCAAAAACTTTTTAAAAATCTGATGTTGGAAAACTGACGCAAGGAAACTGAAACACAAAAATAATTCCACAGCTTTTTCCGGGGAGGGGAGGGGAAGGTTTAACAATGTGTGAAACTGAATATTCACCCCTTAAATTATATCCACCACAGGACTGAGTGCTTTTGTATGTAATGATTTATCCCCAGTAAACTGGGCTAGGGCTGAAAGAAAAGAGTGAGGGTTTTGCTGAGGTTGTTTGCCCGCTGTAATGAATGATGCCAGAAAAGGAGGATACAGCCACATTTCTTTTAGCAAATGAGTTAAAAAGTGCTTAGGCTAATGATGAACCATTTTCTACTGAGCCAATATCTGAGACTGAAAAAACAGCCAGTCATTCCTTGGCTCTGCAGCAGTCTTGGAGGCTGTTATAAACAAACAGAAGCAGGGAACAGAAATCTCCTTTGGGATGCAGCTAGCCTGAAACAGACATCCATGATGAGGCACTGTTGGATAGAAGAGGCAGAAAAAGGCAGCACCATGATGATGAAGACATTTCTACACCTGCTCATTAAAGATCTAGTGCAAGAGTTTATCCATGCGGAAACATGGCCCCCTACCATATTGTCTGAGTAATGCTGCCAAGCATAATCCTATGAGTAGTTATTTGCCACAGTTGCTAAAGCTATCAAGGTTATTTGTGTGGTCAGGATTTTTCTCCAGAACCTGTAAAGGTTGGAGTATTGAATGCTTATGGACATGTCCCAGTTCTCCTCTCTTTTCATCTCTAATTTAAACCCCGTTATAGGCATATCATATACTCACAAGCTTCAAATCTATGCAAACAGGGGGAGCACCAATGTTAATTGTGTGGAGGCAGATGATAACCACTGTGTAGGTTATGTACATGCAGGGCTCTGAGACCTCACTGAGTCCAGAATAATTCCAGTGAGGGGCAAATCTGCCCTCGCCCACTGCAGATGTATTTCTGGACTGAAACTATGGAAGAGAAGCTGCTTTTTGAAATTTCACTCAGCTTGGCTAACAGCCCAATTCTGCAGACTTGGAAGATTTTCTATCATAATATTTCTCTGAAGCTAGCTGTGAGAATAAATGGTATGAGGTATGTTTGGCTCAAGAGCTGAGAGTTTCAAATTTTTGAAGAATCTTGTCTTGTTTGTTATGGAGCAAATCCCAAACTTCTTGCTTAGAAGTCCAGGCTCCCTGCTGCTATGGGGCCCCTTCTGAACAGCTTGGCTTAAAGGGAGCAGCACTGTCCTGTGTGAATACTTGCATTAACATTAGTACTCTCAACCATAGTAATTATTACAGCAGAAATAATTTCACAGTGGACAAGGCAGATTGACCTCCTGGTCAGTCCTGGGTGGGCAGACAGGATAAGGGTGCTAAATATGGTGAAACTACTCCTTACTTGTATGGCAGCCATCTAAGGCTCTGGGCAAGGCTGTGGTGCTGGGGAGAGATAGATCATGAAAAGGAATAAGCCTGTTATTTTGGGTTCTGCTAGAAACACGTGAAATAGGTCAAAGAAGACTTTTTTGCTCACTACCTACTGTATATTTTGCTCCAGTCTGCTCAATGGGAATTTACTGAGCATCTTAAGTACTATTTCTTTTGGCGCAATAGTTATTTCTGGTACCCTTGATCCTACCTAGCCCCTGGGGAGAGGCTCAGACATATCGGTACAAGTAGATCCTTCAGTATTTGGAGTGATCAGTTGAATATCCTGTTATTACCACACTTCTCATAAGAAAGCATGAAGAGAAACTTCTAATCTGTGAATTTACAGTGGTTTTATTGTTCTGTGTGTGTAATGCCACTATTTGGGACAGTAGTGCCATGAGCATAGCTGACAAGATGGTCAACTATGAAGACATAGCACAAAGATCTGAAGGGATCCTCTTCTAGATATGTAAGATCTATAGACCAAGAGACCTGTAGGGTTGTGCCAAACTTTCAGGCCCTGAAAGCACCACCCCAGAATTTTGGAGCTGTGACTCTCGTACCAAATGTTCTCAAAGCTGAGAGGGGAATGGGGGAGATTTCTAGGGGCCACCCAAAAAACAAAAATCCCATGACTTTGATTAAGATGTGTTTACGTGGCATCTGCAGCTGAGTTTGGGGTCATATAGGGCACCTCAAGAGCACAATATCTGCAATGAAAAAGCAACCCCTTTTCGTTAAGTTGTGGGTCACAGTTGTTCTTGGAACTGTGATGTAACGCCCTGTCATATTTTAAGACTGTCTCTGACTGCTGTTATAAGGCCTGTTGTGTGAAGTGCGCACTTTTTTAAGGGATAGGAATGTCAGAACACATTTTTGGTCTAGCAGGAAGCATGCTATAAAATATTTCTTCTGTAAGGAGTCAAAATTTCCAGGCACAGGTAAGGCCCTTTGTTTCAATAAAAATCAGTGTTGTTGCAGTAATGTAGTAATTACATTCTGAGTTACCGCTTTGACAAAAACAACCTTGACCATTTTGTTCTCAAATTCTGTCGGAGTACACAGTTTCTACAGACCATCTCAGGAAATTTTGGACTGTTTCCTACTTCCTGCCTTATCCACTGTGGGAAGCAGCATTTTTATTCTCATTTATTTATGAAATGAGCAGAGGGAACAATTTGAAATGCTGTCGCATTTTTTTCTCCTGTTTGCAGATTGTAGTTGGACAGTAATTTGAGTTGGACAGTAATTAAAGTTTTCAGCTTTGAGGACATAAGTACAAGCAAATGTTTTGTGGAGATCATTGTTTGTGTTTCAAATTTACTGATCAGCTGTGATTAATCAGATTAGCCCTTCGACTGGAGGAATGAGAGTTACCTCTCCCCATGTATAGCTGCTTGGAACTGGAAGCATGGTTATGGTCATGAGTTCAAAACTGTCTTGATGGGAGAATAAGTGCCAACAAAAAATGAATAAAAACTTGTGAAAACAAGAATATAAAAGGTAAAAGCATTATCAAAGAGAGTGTTGAAGTGAATAGTCCCAGATAACTTGGAGTAGAAAATTCACTTTTATGGAGAGTGCATCTACCTCCTGTAAAAACAGGAGGAGTATGGAAGCATTGTTAGCCAAAATGTAGTGGTGGTCTGAGGACCTCAAAGGAGAAGGGCAGCGCTCTGCCTTGTTCCAGTGTGGGTTTGCACAAAGGATAAAGACCACGGAATGCAAAGGGCCATTTCCTTTCTCCTTCAGTGCAAAGCCTCATCTTACTAAGAAGAAGTGGAAGAGAGCACTAGTAGTATACTTGGTCCAAAAATGTTGGGGGTAAAATGTATTCTGCTTAAACTTGGAGGGCAGCGTACACTCTCTTAAGGTACCCCACTTGCCTAGTGCTGCCTCCTGCAGGAAACAGAGGGACTCAGTGAGACTCCTTGGGTAGGTGGTGCAAATGTGGCAGTATTTTTACTAAATGGGGAAAAAATGGAACTATATTGGACTAAAGGCTGTTAGTTGATCCTGACTACAAAGCTTTATAATTAAGTCAACAAGCTCTGATCTTTCAGCTGCTATAAAAGACATATAAACTGAAGTTCTTTGGTGTGTTGGCTTCAGATTGGAGTTCATCACTTCCCATGGGAGACCTAATTAGACTGATGGCCATGAGGGACTTGTAAAAGGTCGAGAGGAGGAGAAGCTGCAAAATGAACTGTGGACTAAAAGACGGAAGCCACCTTCTGGATACTATCTTACTGAGTGTGGCTAGTGACCTGTTGGAAACAGAGATAACTTGGACACTCTTAAGCACTCTTTTCTGCCTTCAAGGGTTATCCAGAAGATACACAGACTGACATGACTATTAAAGATGAGATTCTGATGAAAACGTACCCTGTATCATCAGTTCTAATGTAGGACTGCTGCACTGGAACTACTTGGGAAATGGCTTCATACTGTTAATTTAATGAAAGAAGCTTCCTTAGTTTCCTAACGCCTGCATGTCTAGATCAATATTTAGCTTCTAAATCAATGTACTTTGTTTGAGAGCAAAGAACTCTGACGTTTCTTCCATTTTTGTTTTACAGTGTCCTCAGTATTCTTATCTGTTAAGACAAATTAACCAATTAGTCCTTCAGTGTCCCTGAACATGCCTGCATTCACAATTTGGCCTGCAGAGCTGACACTGACAATTACAATGTTCTATTCAGAGTTGAGCTTTGCCAGTGGTTCTGATCTTTTCTTACTGGAAACTTTAGCACATCACTCTGTTACATTTCCTTAACATTTTCAAGTGCTTATTTTTTCCCAGCAAGTGATCACAAAGAAATCTCCCATAGCTTCTCTCTTGTTATTTCTTACTTTAATGATATACACTGCAGTCTTCATTCTCCATTATCTAGTATACAACTATTTTTTCAGCATATCTGGTAAAACTGAGATGATACTATTGTTTACTGGTGATGCTGATGGTACAATTGAAGCCTCTACACTGGGAACTCGACCTGGATTTTGAAAGCTGCTTTGTGAGATGGACCTGGAAAACCTTTAATTTTATCAGTTTATAGAAGGGTTAAATTAACCATGAATGGAAACAAGCATTAGCACTTTTGTGAAAGAATGTGGAAGATGGTAAGACTATTTTCATGAGAGATATTTTCAGTTCATGGGAAATGTTTTGAGGGGGAGCATAGAATTATTGGCAGAAAATGTGAAACATAGCAATGAAGTTGAAGGTCTCCAGTATCTCAGAAGAGTTTGTTCTGTGCTTGAGAATATACAGACAAGTCCAGGAAAAAAGATTGGAATTCAAAGGAAGTCATGGAACGTACAGATTTCTCTGCTCTTTGAATAGAAATGCCAACTCATTTGAATGCATATGCTTCCATCCATATTTTTATCACTTATTTACATGCATAGGCACACACTTTCAACTATGCATCTGTGTTTATAAATGCACACAAGAGCCATGCATGACTCTGAGCTTGGTTTTGTTAATATATATATCAGGCCAGACAGACAAATAGCAATAATATTTCTCCCGCTTGCTCATTCTTGGATTGCTCATTTGCATATTTATGCAGCTCCTATTTTCTCTTTAAAATAACCCCCTGTGAAATGATCTGCCTCGGCTTTTACAAGGACACAAATCACCGAGCTTCTGCTTTTTCGATTAATTCTGTCCACTTCATTTTTGCAGTTGTGGACTTTCCTGAATGTGAGGCTATGCCATCATTCATTTGCCTTCAGCAAAGGCACAGTGCCTCCAGAATGAACTCTTAATTATGCTCAGTGTTTCAATACCATCCATAAAAACACAAAACTTGGTTGAATATCCACTTTATTTACTTTGTAAAGCTGACTTACGGTACTGTCACTTACCTAACAGAAACAAATAAAATAGGATTTGTTTTAAATTGTTTTTATTTATTTATTTTATTTATAACAACAGGCATCACAAAACTGCTAGAAGAAAAGAAATTGAACTAGTCAAAGCAGGCTGTAACTTAAAACATAGGTACATTCACGGGATTAATTACACAGTCACATAGCCATGCAGTTGTGACCTATCTGCTCTTTCTATCTGCTTTGTTCTCAGTTACGCTTGTGCTTTATATAGGCTGAAAGACCTACAAGGAAAGAGTTATATCCTGGATTGTGGGACAGCCTTTGTGCTATGCTTCCAACAGCAAAACACATGCATGTACCAACATCAGATTATACCAAGAGGTGTAAATCCAGCTCAGCTATCAAAGGAAGGATAAACCCAAAATAGAAAATAAATTAGTGGCCTAGCATAAATCTTCCCACTTCAGCACTAGTGCTGGATATAAATTTTCTGATGGAGAAAAAGGCTTTCCTGGGAAATCCCAGCATTTGAACATGCAATACTTAATCTGAAACGTCTAGGGGTTTGCTGAGTTACCAAAGAATACACAGATGGTTGTTGCCCCATGACCAGGGAACCAAGGACAGGATATGCTCCCTCCTTTATAACCCTCCCTAATGGAGGATTACAGAGAAAGACAGAGCCAGACTAACCTGGAGTGAAAGAATCTCATGCTGCACAGTGAAGGAACAAGGAGCAGCAGTTAGCACTTATATAAAGAGAAATTCTGTAAGGATTTTTTTCCTTCCCAGTAAGGGTGTTGCCCAGAGAGGCAATGATATCTCCAGCCATGGATATTTCAAAACTCATCTGGACAAGGACCTCAGTAACCTGATCTAACTTTGAAGCTAGCCCTGCTTTGAGTAGGGCTTTGGAGCTCCAGACTAGCCTAAGTAATTCTGTGACACTTTGCCTTCAGACAGAGGAAACATTGATATTTCTACTTGATTTAGTCAACCAAGACCTCTTTTATAGTCATTAGAGAGAACGTGGCTGCCACTCATTTTTATCCTAAGCTATTTATGTCCAAGAAGTTGCACCCAGAAGGAGCTGTTTCTTTCCACTGGCCACAAAAGGCGTCTAAGCCACCTAGCTTAGAGATGGGCAACTGTGTGGTAGACAGCTGCATTTAGATAAGAGGAACAGCACCTACTTTACCTCCTGAGAAGTTGTTTTTGCAATGGGGATCCAGAGCTCACAGGCTGCTTGACCTCAGAGGAACTTGGTGGGATGTGGGAACCATGAAAGCCTTCAACAAATGCTCAGTGAAATTCGTATTCTCACTTAGATATTATGAATATTCATTTTTTTGGTATCTATATCATGGTAGATCCTGAAGGGCTTTGTAAAAGTCATTTTATGGTATGAATTCAACTAAAACTGATTTAAAAATTTGAGCGAACTGGTACATCCTCTGAGGAGTTTTCAGTTTGACTTCAGTCACAATCAAACAAAAGAAGTTTTAGGACAGAGTTCTCATGACATTCTACTCCTTGGGAAAGCTGCAGTGCCCAAGTGAGGGTTGAATGCTGCAGACAGATTCTTTAAGCTGTTATGCTCATATTCGAATGAGATGGTCACAGAGTTAGTCCTGCTACCATGTCTGCAAGAAAGGGAAACTGCGAATGAGAAATATTTGCATCATCGTCAGTTTGTGAGCCTGACTATAAACATAGAAGGATCACCCAGATTTGTGCATGGTTGAAAAATCATTATATGTAAAAAGATATTTCCAGTGTAATGAACAGAAAGGTAGAGTGTGGGTACCTAACAAATACCATGCTGAACGTCTGACCTACATCTGTTACCTCTGGAATACCGGGTTTTCTTACTAAGCTGGTTGTGAAAGCTAAGGTTATTTTCTGCAGCCAAGGGGGACACTGCCAAAAATGGGCAGAACTGCCTTTCCTCTGAACTCCGTTTTGACTGACAGGAGACTCGGTATTCACCAACACAAGTAACAGACATTTCTTACCAGCACCTGGGAGCAAAGCTGTTAAGATCTTTCTTTTTTTCTAGGCGGTACTGGTATGTCTCCCAGAACCGTACACACAGTTTTAATTAAGATGTGATGTTTACTACCATCTTTCTGAGCCAGAAGAGGTGTTGCACTTCAGCAAAAGGCTCTTCCAAGGCGACTGGAGAAGCCAGTGACATATGGAAATTAATGAGATTTTTGTGGTTAAATTTATCTCAGTATCGCTTGCCATGAGGAGATCTTGATTCCTTAGTGCAGCCTTTGGGGATCTTCCACAACCAGTCCAATGTTATTACTAAAAGTAATGATAAAACCACTTCTCTCAAGGTGCTTAGAAATATTAATGACTATAAATAACATATCTGAGTGGCAAAGAAAGCGTCTTTATGCCAATAAATGAGCTCTTTTTCTCCTAGGTGAAGAGAGAGAAGCTACCTTGCCCAAAGTGCCAGAACAAACTGATAGGAGCAGCAGAAGTAGTCTTGACCAGCATTGGAGCATGGGTGGATGCCAAACCATGCACTTACTTGGTGGATGGGCTGAGATGTCCATGAGAAGCCAAGGCACCATGCTGTGCTGGGCTCTGTATCCTTTGCTCTTTACATGGTTAGCCCACACTGAAAAGCATACTCCTTAGCTCAGTCTGGCAGCCTCTATGTTGTTAGGACTAGTGCCAGCTGTGATCTAAAACCTGGGGACTATGTCCACCTGGCACTAGGCCCCAACTTTCTCATCCTGCCTGCCAGCAGGACTCCTGGGGGTGTATGTACCCCAGGTATGTGGGCTGGAGTCTCCCAGAGCACAGGTAGCATCACCACACACACACAACATGCCATGCACCCATATCTTGGGGAAACCGGCCTCTTCTCTGTATGGACTATGAGCTGAAGGAGAAAACATTTTATGCTATTAATAAGAACAGAGTTTGGTTCATTAGTTCTGAAGCAGACAAATGTCAAATGTGTAAAACTAAAGGAGCACTTGTTTTGAAGACAGATCAGCTGCAAAAATGAATTTGCTTTGCTTTCCAGATCCTCCTACAAGTCCCCAGAATAGTTGGTGTGGTTTGCAGTTACAGCACCCTATTTCTGATCATGTTTTCCTCTCTCTTGTGTTAGGAAAGAGACAAAAAAAAGTCCTTCTCTGTAACAAGGGAAACAAGAGGCTGCCTACATTTCATGTAGGGAAAATCAAAAGGTATTATATGCAGGTATGACTGCTTTCACAGCTACGTGCATCTCCATCACAGGATGAAGAGGGGGGTTGTAAATAGCCTGGTGTTCCTGTATTGACATTTCCTCTGTGGGCAGTGCTCCGGCTTTGTGCAGGCGCCTGGCACTTGCACACAGCTCTGCTCTGTTATGGAAAGCCAGGCATGCGTGAGCTGATTGCTGGAGACAAGCAAGGAAAAGGGGGACCTTGGCGAAGACGAGTCAGTTGGGGACAGGGAACACTGTGTTTTTTGTGGAGCGGTATTAAGAGGGAGAGGGGGGGCACAGTGATGCTTGCACGACATCCCCAGAGGCAGACCTGCTGGAGCACGGCAAAACCGTGCAGCAAGAAAATGAAAGCCTTGGGGTGAAATACAACTCCCATGCAATTATGGAATACAAGTTCTGGGGAAGAGGGGGGTGGAGTTGGGGGGGTGGAAATCACACCGTTGCTGCTATGGAAACCAAATCCTCCCCATCACAGGGAGGAGATGTGCCAAAGTCCTGGGCAGTCTGGCTGCTGCTCACATCACAAGCCAGACCCCCCTCTTGCTCCCCACCTCTCTGCTCTCTCCTAAGACCTTAACAGTTTCAAGGCCCTGTGTACAGAAATGAAGGGTTGTGAAGCTGCAGCAGTGTTCAACCAACCTTCCTAGCAGAATATATTCAGTCTTTCTCTGAGAAATACCAGTGGCTTTCTAGTTATTATTTTCCACTGCAGGAATGTGCAGATATTTTTGCTCCCCCCTGAATCCGGTTGAGGGGTAAAAGGTGTTTAGAAGGATCACCTGTGTTTCATGTCTCCCTCCAGGGCTTTTTCCACTGCTGAGGCTGGATGAGAGATACTGGCTGGAGAATTAATTTTGGCATGGGGCTCCTGGGTGTGAGTAGTCTAGCAGAGAAAAACATGCTTCCTATTTCTGCTGCATCCTTGTCAGAAGAAGTGAGAGCAGGGTTTTACTGGCAGAGGTGATGGGGAGTGAGGATCAAGGAAGAGAAAGGAAAAGAAAAAGACTGATAAGGGCTAAGCAGACCTCCCATTAGCAAATCTCTTTCTGTGCCTGCAACAAGCTGTGGGGTATGAAAAGTGATTGCTCTCCAAGCCCTAGATATAGAAATATCTTGTTGGGGTTTTTTGTTTGTTTGCTGATTTGGTTTTGAACAGCAGCTGTGTTCATTGCAGCATGTGTGCTCATGGCCTTTTTGTATTCATCAGTTGTCTTATACCAGAGCCAGAGGCATGTTGCTCAGTGGGTTACTGCAGACAGGAAAGCTGGTAGCTATATGTTTGCTGCACCATCCATATACAACCACTATATTTCTGAGAAACCTCTTAAACAGGCTAATCTGCAAGTATAAGTAGAGCTCATGGCATAAGATGGTCATAGCTGAGTTTGAGACCCCTGCTTGGAGGAAGCCCTGGTATATGCTGGGATGACAAGAGTATCTATTGAACTCCTCAAGAGGTAAAACAACATTTTCTGTATTAGGAGCCAAAAAGCCAGGTTCTGTGCCAGTAGCATGGGACGTTACTAGAAACTGGGAAAACACATCAGGGAGGCATATCTACCCTATTCTTTTATTATTCCCTTTGTATCCATAATTAGCTGCTGAAAAGACAGAGTACAGCTATTCTGCTAGTCTAACACAATTCCTTCTGTGAGGAATAGTGCCACTGAATTAAATTGCACCAGTCATGGGTATATTATTATGAATTACCAGCAAAACTTTACAGGATTTTGATTTCCTTAAGGTTTGCAGGGCTTCTGTATTTGTCTAGCTCTGGATATCAGCAGAGGTAACCCGTGTACGTGATTGTGAATACCCTGCTTGCTGCTACCAAAAGTTTTTTGGAGCACTCTGGCAGGCTTGTGGTACATACTATAAGGCTGCAGCATATTTTGACTGTGTCTAAAAGAAAAAATAAAAGGATCTGAAGACAGAAAGAGAGACCTGTCTGAGTCCCAAGAGAGGGGCTGAAGCAGGGAGGAATTTCACTGCTCTGATGATCAGCATCTTCTGCAAAGACAGCAGCAGGAAGAATGTGAAGCATTTGTCCTATCTGCATCATTCCATGACAAGAGATTCTCCCTCTGTTATGAGCCCCTTTTGGTTACAGTAAAACTCCTGCACGCTTCACTTCAGTGATTTTCAGTGAAAGGTCATGAGGGGGTGGGTGCTGGAGCAGCTAATTCAGCAATTGTACAGTGCCTGCTCTTAGGTTCTTGAGGTTTTATTCTGTATTAAAAATAAGAAGCTGTTGTTTACTCCGAGATTACTGAATGTCCCCTGTTCCCATGATACCTAGCGGAGGCTGACAATTATTCTCTCTGGGTTCTCCCTGCAGCTATTTTCTTTGCTGGCGGGGAGGAAATTGTTCATGTTTCATTTGTGCTACCGTTGTTCCAGCTGCCAGATCAGGGATGTTTGTCCGCCAGCCTTCATCAGTGGCAAAGGCTCCCCTTCAGACCTGCCATCTGTTAGCGTTATTCCTATTATCATCTGAGCATTGGCAGCGCTTAGATGGATGTCCCTCTCTGCTAGGGACTGCTCCAGCATGTAAGGAATGGCAGAGGGGACACCGTAGAGACAGGTAAGGGACACAACGGGCTGGAGAGGGGGATTCGTCTGTCCCAGCCCTCTAGGCAAGCTGGGAATGGGGCATTGAGCTAGCTGCACCCTCCTGTCTCCAGCCTCTCTTGTCTTTTATAGAAATGCCTCCTTAAATATCCACTGGAAGTGTTCATAGCAAGGTTGGATGAAAATTCCCCATCCTTGGAGGTGTTCAGTGCCAGGCTGGATAGGGCCAGGTCTAGTGCACAGGCTGGATAGGGCCAGGTCTAGTGCAAGGCGTCCCTGTCCATGGCATGGGGCTTGGAACTAGATTATTTTTAAGGTCCCTTCCAAATCAAACCATTCTAGGATTCTATGGTTCTGTTTGTCTTACTAAGCAAATTCTAAGTGTGCAGTGTTTTCTTTTGGCCACAAATAACAGCTGCAGCAAAACACAAGGATCTGCTAGTCCCCAGTTTACAAAACTAAGCTGCTTATAAACATCCTAATTCCGAATCCTTGTATCATCTGGCAAGATAAAAATAAAGGAGAGTAATTTTCATTTAGTTTCACCCAACTCTTAGCCAGCTGGGATTCTCTTCAACACGGGATACTCACTGCTCTACAGGGTATCTTTTGGTTGACTGTTCACGGAGTCCCACATGAGCCCTTTCAGTCCTGGATGTTCAGATGCTACAGCCTCAGCTTGGGCTCATGCTGAGCCCCTGTTGTACCAAACGAAACCCATCGCTGCCCCGACCAGCCCTTGGCACCGTGTTCGGATGCATCCCTTGCGCCTGACCGTGCTCAAACCCCTGTGCGGAGATAACACCGTCATTTCCCCTCCGGCCGTTCCCGTTCCCTTTGTCCGGAGCTACCGGCGTCCCCCCGCAGAGCCTGCAGTGCAGGCGCTGCACCGCTGAGCGGCACCGTCCGCCCGGCGACGCGGGGCCCGCCCGGGCCCTCTGCTCCCTCCGACCCGATGGGGGATGCGCAACATGAAAACAGCTTCCTCCCCCCAAGTTCAGCCACGAAAGCCAAGGGGCTGTGAATTCGAGGGGCACACAGAGGTCTGCGAAACACGAGTGCGTGCATCATTGGTGTTTGTGAGGAGCGATTGATCAAGCACTGCCAAGCGGCCAAACACGGTTGTCCAAACAGCACCAATCTCAAGTATTTCATCATTCACAGGAGTATTCTATGATTCCGTGATTTACAGTGTTTGAATATGGTAGGAAGTTTTTTTTTTGTTTTGTTGGGGTTTTTTTTGTTTGGTTGGGTTGGTTTGGTTTTTGTTTGGTTGGGTTTTTTTCCCATCCTATCATGTTTTCACAGAATCACAGAATGGTTTGAGTTGGAAGAGACCTTAAAAATCATCCAGTTCCAAGCCCCAAGGGGCATCTTCCAGTAGACCAGGTTGCTCAAAGCCCCTTCCAGCCTGGCCTTGAACACTGCCAGGGATGGGTCATTTTCATTTTTGAAATGACATTTGTGCCTCCAGATGTTCAAATGATTCAGTATTAAAATGTTCTCAACAGCACTGGCTTTAGTTCCTTGGGTTTTTTTGATTTTCTCTTTTTGAGATGAAACTTGCCAGCCAAAATTTTCAACTCTAAAATAATTCAGTGTTTGCTGTTTGCCATTCTATGAGCAATATTTCTAGCAAATGGCTTTATACAGGTAGATCTCCACATCGTGTCTATTTGAACTTTCTGAAAATTATGACTGGTTTTCTAACAAGGAAATGTGGGTATTTGATGACCAGCAGTTATGTTTTTAAGCTAATTTAATAAGTCTTCGGGAAGATATAAAAATAAACTGGTAAAAAAGAAACATTTCAAATCCTGTCAAACAGAAATGGGATCTGTACTTTCCATTAGTTCAGCTCCTTCATTTCATGACTGCACATCATCCCAAGAGCCCTCCCAGTCCTTATCTAAGCACTGCAGTGGCTGGTGTGGGGGTACTTGAGGCTATGTAGGTAGGCATGCCAGTGTCCTGACCCTCATATCGTGCAGCCAAGGGACCCACCTTCAGGACACCACCTCTCCTTTCCAGAGGAGGCTGTGGTGACAGGAATGACTGCAGGGGTGCCCCTCCATCTCACCCTGGTCACCATGTGTGACTCCGGCTTCAGGAACTGGGAGTCTCACAGATTTACTAGTTTACGTGTGGTCACTCTGTCTGCTCTGCCTGGTGGAACCACTTCCCTCATCCACCTTTCCCAGCCCAGAAGTGAATTTCTGTCTTCATTTCCCTGTGTGTGTGTTTTGGAGCAGTCAGTTGGGTACAGAGCTTTGCCATTTTGGAGAGCAGACTTGCTCCTGCAGTCTGTCTCATCACTGGTGCCTTTTTAAACAAAGGACTCTTAGTCCTTCAAGCAAGATGGAAGAGGATTTGACAGTTCCTGTGTAAAAAAATGGGTTTACTTTACATACATTTGAAGAAGATAGTTCTGTTGTTGACAGCCAGAGATAGAATAAGCCTGAGGAGTGAGTAGTTTTTGTTGCTGGATGACTTGATATATAACACACACACACCAGTAATCAATACCTATAAGTCAGACAGAGCTTGGAGGAAGGACTCAGAGCTACATCATCCTGGCGACACCCCCAGGCCCAGCTTCCCAAAGTTACACAGGGTACCCATTGAATTCACTAGCATTATATACTCTGTGGAGACCTTGCACGAAGATCAACTGCAATGTTTTAATTGGTTTTGCTCCATGTTTCAGCAAAAGGTGGACAGGGCCAGGCTGACCCTAGCAGTCACGAGCTGGATGGACACCCCATGAGCACGTATGGGAGTCGATGGCTGCACATACCTGCTGTATAACAATGTACATTGTTTTCTCTGCTTTATGTGTTTTAAGGGAAAACAAAACAAAACAAAATAGACTGTGGCCTGCTTTCCAGACCAGAGTCACATTCCTGTAGCTCTGCTTTTCTTCCCTCAAAGGCCCTTGCGCCAACACTGGTGGCACAACAAACAAGGCTTTTCTAAAGAAAAACAGGCAGCAGAGAGTCCTTTAGCCAGTTGCACCCTTTCACTGGCTTTGAATCCAGAAAGGCTGATCCCTAACAGTTGTCCTGCCAAGCCTAAATGAGCTGTGTCAGCTTGGGTTTGGATGCTTTCCCTCTTGGTCCTGGGCATTTTCTTCTGCAATCATTGTAGGGCACAGGCAAACCAGGCAGCTGCTGAGGAGAGCTGGTGGCCAGACCTGCAGAATGGCTCATCACCGGTGGCTTTGCCAAGGCTGCAGAACCAGGTGGCCCATTGCAGACAAGGCTGCGGTGATGAGGGCTGTGTTTGCACATGGAAGGAGAGGCAGCCGCTTCCCACATGGCCTCTCATGCCCCACAGAGCTTCCAGGAGCAGCCACCCCCACCAGCTGTGCTCCTTGTTACTATCAGAAAAGCCAAAAGGAGCCTCATCTAACTTCTGACCAGCCTTGAGCCTGATGTCCCAGAGGGAACATCCCTCCCTGTGACAGCCCTGTGCATATGGACACCCCTGGCTTAGGAAAACAGCTGCCTTTTTTCCTCTGTGGTCTGAGCAATTTGAAAGCAAGGACTGTGGTGCTGGTATGAAAACAGCAACTGGCTACAAATGCTTTACTTGCACAGGGATCCTGGTGCAAGAGCTGGGGAGTGACTGCAAGAGCTCCCTGGCCCCATCATGCTCCAGCTGTCCATGGGGAAGGTGTGGAATCACCTCCCACACCCTAGCAGCTTGCTGGTAAAGACATATTTGTCCCTTCTGCTCTTGTATCCCACATCTCAAGGGCTTCCTCTCAGATGCAAATGGAGGGCAAGGGAATGACATAGCTGTGTGTCTGAAATTACTTGGGAGAGGAAGAGTCCTTTGTGTGCACTGTGGGTTTTAGGATGCCCTTTGCATGTGTGTTTCTACCATGACTGGAAGGCCCATTTGAGGATATATTAGGGACTGTGCCAGCACTTCATAAAAAGCTGGATGTGTCCTGAGGACCCTCCCTGGAGGTAATGACAAGTGATGCAAATTGACAAAAGCATAGACAGCATGTCTAATAAAGCACACTAAAATGAACATCTGCTTTTTGGCAGGAGCTTTAATGTAAATAAAGTAAAACTCAGTTACCTCTGATTTCTGCACAGTCATTGTTTCTTTCACACATCACAACTGAGAAGGCAATTTGAGAGGGAAGAGCTCACTCCTAATACTGTGACTGAAACATAGCAGTAATAGTAGAAAAGGATTTTCTGTCCTCTTAAATTTTCAGGTTATGACTTGCTATCTTCTCAAAAGCCCAATGCAAGTCATTTCATGGCTCACCTGGAATTGCACAGTCATGGGATAATTTAGGTTGAAAGTGACTTCACCAGCTCATCTAGTCCCACCCACTGCTCAAAGCAGCATCAGCTACATCAGCTTCAAAGCAGCATCAGTTACATCAGCTTCCTTATAACTGTGTCCAGTCCAGTTTTGAGTGTTTCCAAACAGGAGATACCACATGGGACACCTATAACAATATTTTACCACCCTCAGAATTACTTTCTTTTCCCTGGTATATAATCAGAACATAACATGTCACAGCATGTCCTTTTCTTGGTTATGTGCAGCATTAAGTCTTCTCTATACCTTGCTCTCAGGTAGCTGTAGCCAACCATAACAGTCATTTCCCCAAAACAAATCTCAGCCTTCTGTCATATGCCGTGTTCTCTAGCCTCCTGACCATCTTGTTTGCTGCCTTCTGGTCTCAGTCTCAAAACTGGAGACAATACTCTAGATGTGGTTTCACCAGGCTCTGAACAGAGGGCAGTGACCACTGCTGCTGACCTGGTAACTACACTTCTGTTGACAGTCTCAGTATATAGCTGGCTGTCTTTGCAAAAAAGGCACATTGTTGGCTCATATTCAACCTGCTGTCCAACAAATCACAGCCATCGTTCTCTGATGAATCTGCCGAGAGTGCACTCCATCCTATCATTCAGGTCATTGATAAAGACATTAAACACTCCTGTCTAGCCCAGATGGGCACTGCTGTTCCATGACTTGGCTGCCAGCTGGAGTTCGGGTGACTCTTCACAAGCCTTTGAACCCAAACATCCAGCCAAATTTTAGCCCACCTTATTGTCCTTATTGTAAGGATACTATAGGATACTTTGTCAAAAGTCTTTCTAAAGTCAACATCCATTGTTCTGCCATTGCCCCTGAGCCAATTCTCTCATCATAGAGGAAAACCAGGTGGGTGAAGCGTGATCTGCCCTTGGTAAATCCATGCTGGCTGTTCCAAATCACCTTGTCCTTTTGTGTGCCTGGAAATGTTCTCCATAACTTTTCAGTGACTGAAAGGTGAGACCAACTGACTTGTAACTCCCTAGGTGTTCCTTCTTGACTTCCTTCATGAACATATTTGTGTCACTTGTCTTTTTACAATCACCAGGAGAGTCCCCTGATTACCATGACCTCTGAAAGATAATAAGAAATGAACTTGCAGTGACACTGGCCACCTCTCAGCCCCATCTGATGAATCACATATTATTCTATGGACTTGTGCGTGTCTGTTTGACTTAGGTGCTCCCTTTTGCTGAAGGTCCTGCTGCCACAACCTTGCCACATTTGTTAACTCCATAGACTGAAACCAGCAACTGCTGCCTACCAACACTACAGTCACATTAGCATGCTACTAAAGTCAGTGTTATTTCTCATCATTCAGACAAAACCTTTTGTCTTAAAAGTTTTTTGATGCCCAATCAGGAGCAGAAGTTCAATTATAGACAGCAGTGGGAAGTGTTTGAATGTTTACTTCCCAAAACTGCTCTGTGACCTGGTCTTCATTGTTTGTTAACTGGTGTCCCAACTTTTTTCCCCAGCGAAAACCAGAAAACTGATTAAATATCTTAGAACCACGGGATACAAAATACATCCAATTCTTGGCTAGTAAGGAGACTCTTTGTCAGCTCCAGGCCTTCTATCATGTCATTCAGATGCTCTCTGCAAGTGTCCACAACCTTCATTGTCCTCTCACCCTGAAAATTGAATAATTCTGATGCCAGTGTGCTGGTTTTGAATTACTGTGTGGTGATGACTGCAGAACAGGAGCAAATGGCTGCTAAAAGCAGAGTTATACTCAGGAAAACAAATTAGTTGTGAGTTGTTAACAAATGCACACACATGAGATCACTTGGAATGTTTGGAAGAATACATGTTACTTTCCTCAAATCGAACGGTTCTTAAATCCATACAGGATAGGACTCAGTAACACCATATGGTCTTGGTTAAAATTAGTTTATATTGGAACAAAAGCAAAACCATCCCACTGAAAACAGCCCTTGGACCAGTCATCTGAGTGCTGCTGAGGGAGTGAGAAACCTGAATTTGATTTCCTGACCCACCATAGTGCAAGTCACTTTGTCAAGATACCTTATCTGTGGACCTTAATAGCTTTGAGAATTTGGGTTTTCACTTACTCATCTGCAAAATCATGATGTTGGTAATAACACCTCTATGCTATGAACTACTTGGATACTATGCTACTGGGAAACTATCAATATCATAATAGAAATTAAATAGACATGAAATTGCGTTACTTCAAACTGTTTTATCCTAATCTAAATGCAACCCTTACAATCAATAGCTATCCTTGCTCTTTTTTAATGTAGAGTTTCCTACTCTGAGGTTGTTTGGTTTTTTTTCCTTCTTCCAGTAAGTACTGCCAGAAGGGTCACTTTAAAGACCCAGTTTCTTTAATTCTGAGGGAAACAAAACTTATCCTTCCATTCCCTGACTTTTCCACTTCAAGAACTATTCTTACTAAATTCATGTAGATTAATACAGCCTCTTAATACACGCCAGTGAAATATTATATTTATTTATATCACAGCTCAATGTCCTGACTGTATTTTACCATCAGGAGCATAAGTCTTTGTTCTGAAAATCAATTTCCAGAATTATAGCCATGGTACTGTTGGCCATGGCTGGCTGTTAGCCATGACCATTGCCTGGCTTTTGAACAGGATGGGAACTATGCCAGGGAAGTACTTATTGCAAATAAAGAAGAACTTGACTATTTAGAAGAACAATTCCTATTGTAAAACTGCATCTAATACTTCTATGCTTCTATAATCGCGTAATGCAAAAGCAATGGCGTGGGATAGACAGAATGGGGGACCAGTGGTCAGAACATCTGGTTTCTGTTCCTGGGTGTGGTGTCCCTTTCTTCAGCTCTAGCATGGGTGGTCACTGTCAGTTTGTCTCCTTGGAGAGATGTTTTTGATTACCTGCGGGTGATGTTGTGGATGATGTGTGGAATCAGCGCTGAGGTCCTTGATAAAAAACAGGCATTTTTTTCTCTTCTTGAGGCCTGTTTCAATCTTTACAAAACCAAAGATGTATCTGGAACCATGGTTTGTGAACAAAAGGTCGAGCATGGCTTGATTAGAGAAGTTGGAGAGCTATTCCTGTTATTAGAAGCCATTCCCAAGCTTAAATCCATTCTTAATATGGGGCTCCATGCTTCTGGGTTAAGCACACCAAGATTAGTGAAGCATTATAAAGTCTATTTTTTATTCTCAGTCATAACTTAAGAGTAAACAGATTGCAGTACTTTGCATGGGGAGGAGCACAAGCTTAAGAGCTGGTGAGCCATCAGAGATGGTAATTGGAGTTTCTGGCTGTGAACAGACACACACACACACACAAATCCCCAGTGCAAACAGAGTACAGCCTGAGCTGCAAATATAAATGTCATTGCTTCGTGCTCATTTTCATTTCTAGCCAGTAAAATAATTCACTGTGTCAATAGTACATGGGAGGCATGGATGCTGATTTACATTCCTTTGTAAGGGGTTTCAGATGATTATACTTCCCTCACAGCCAATCCTATGCTAATGGGAACTCTCTGATTCCAAAACACTGCCAGGATTAATGTTCGTGGACTCTGCACTAGGGTAAATGACCTGTGGCATAGCTTTAATTAAGGAAGACAGCCACATAATTAGAATAACAACAGCTTACTATCAATTTCTGCAGCAAGTCTCAGCCCCTGGGTGACACATCACTTGTGTGCACCGCCTGCATGTGGGTGGACTACTACATGAAAGGCCGAGAAAAGAAAGCTTTGTCATTTCTAAATGGATATTACATAAACTGCACCCTTTGTAGAATCCCTGAAGCAGCAGTTGCAGCTTATTATTGTAAGAAGAGGAACAGAAACCAGCATTGCACAACACAGACCTGGGGAGAGATTTGTATGAACTTATCCCTGCTCTTTTGGCCTGCCCTTCTGAGCAGATGTAGTAAAAGATTTGGTGATGTTTCAGATCAGGGGCTGGCAGCTCTCTGGAGAGACAGCTACACCTCAAAATATTCAGGTGCCTGAATAATCCATTAACCATTATCCATTATCCATTAACCATTGTGCTTTCAAGATAAAGCTTTGCATGGGGGTGACTGGCTTTCAGCAGCCTTGTAGTGAAGAAATTGGATGTCAACCACCTCGGCAGTGCCTAACTTCCTTTTGTGTGTTTGTACCATGGTCAGATAAAGGCCTGCTCTTCAAACAGCCTGTGGACTCAAATTCTTTTACAGCACAGATTCTTTAAAACTGCATTTTAGAAACACTCTTCCAAGCCCCAAATCAGGTCCTATAGAAGCTCCTGTGGGCCTTTGCTATCCTCTGCTGACATACCATGACTACAGCCTCCTGCCAGCTCCTGACCCAGTGACCCTAGACAACTCTACTGCTCTTCTGACCATCACCCATCATCACGGAATATATTGGTTTCACTGCCTTGACAGCCTGCCCAGCTATCCCATACAGTTATGAAGCAGAAGGAACCTTCTAGGGTCATCTAATCTTATCACACAACAGGATCCACAATGATGGCAGATGTCTAACTTGCTCAGAGAAATCTTTATCTACAGCCTTCCTAGAAAGTCTATTCCCCTGCTTCACTGTTCTTGCAATTAGAAAGTTTTTTCTTCATGTTTCAACTAAATCTTTGCTGCTGTGTGTTAAATCTTGCCGTATCTAACATGAATACTAGAGGAAAGATTAATTCCTTCATTATTTGCAGCAATCTTTCATGTGCTGGAAAATAGTTACCAGGTCTCTTCTCAGATGTTTGGTCATTCTCTTTGGTCTACTTGATGTCTCTACAGTTGATTCATATATTTCTAAAGTTGACTCTATCTGCTTTTGTTGCTTTTGACTTCAGCTTCAGATTTCCTTGGATTTTAGATTTATTCTTATTTCTGCCTACACACAGAGGAGCTTGTAGACCTTACAGAAATAAAATGTTGCTACAATTATAGCATAGAATAGTAACAAGGACAAAAATAATTACAAGCAGCATCTTAGCTGTATAATGACCCTTCTTCAGTCAATAAGGTGGTACAGGCATAAATGCTGGTACAGGCTTTTCATGTGATATCCAGATGAGTTACCTTATTGTCAGGCCTTCAAACCTTAAAAAAATAACATTTCAGAGATCTGGTTACGACATGACACAAGACTGACTGATGTTCTAATTAGACTGGTGGACAACAGACTTGTTCCTACAGAACAGGAAGCTAGTTATTTTTGTTCATAATAAACTCTTTGGATTTCACTATTAACATCTGCTCTTTAGCACTGGCACAAGCACAACACAGAGACAATGAATAATTATGTTAACACCCCAGTGTTACCAGAAGTGGGGTTTTATTCTAAGGTAAGACTGCATTAGCCAAGATTGTAATAAAGAACAAAGAGTTAAGTGCAGTAAACTCAATTAAGAGTTGTGTAACTGTGATTGCTTCATAGAGAAATTCAGGGAGCCTGTAGTTGGCTTTCCTGATCCTCTGTGACTGGGGCAGTGTTTCTGCTTGAGTAGGACAGGTCTTCACTACAGAGACAGGCCCAAACCCTCAATGTCTTCTTGATTTGTTTGTCTATCTAGTGTGTAGAAAACTAAACTGTGCTATGATGTAGCAATAGAGACTAACAAATAAGTTTTTCCTAAATGACATATTGCTGTGCATGAGCTCCTTAGTACTTACTACGCTCTGTCAGGCAGTTACTCTAAGGCAAAGTCAGCAGTTTCATGATCTCAGACAGTCTTGTGTGCAGTGCTGTGTAAAAGAAAGGATCCAGAAAAGTACCACAGGTGACAGTGTACCCATCCCCTTATTTGCATGTCTGTAATGGAAGTTAAGATTAATTTACATGACTAGGTGTGAGTTAGAGCCAGAGCTCTGCTTAGTTGAACTCATTTCCTTTTCAAATCACTCGAGCGATGACAGTCCTGCTTGTTCTCTCTCACAGAGAACAGACAACTTCTCCCACAACTGTTTGGAAAGGACTCCTAGAGGAGTGGTTTCCAAATGTTTGAGCCAGCATATCACCAATAGCCTCCAAGCTTTCCATGAATTTGTGGCCCAGCCAGTAGGAAAGTTAATAATATTTACTATTAAACATCATTCAGCAGATCAGTTGCATGCCTTATGGGCCCGTGTGCCATCTGCTCAGTTTGTGAGCCAGCACTTCTAACCTCCCAGGACAAAAATCTGTGGGACGTGCCTTGGACACATATGCACAAGGACAAAAGCATTGAGGATAAGAGAGGGAAGGCTGTTTGCCACAGTCATGTTCACCCTTGCATTATGCTATATCAGATCTGAGCAGGCACTCCCCCAGTTAAGCAACTAAAAACATGTGCACTATTAAAATGGGGAAAAAAGGTAAATACGGCACCAATGGATGTTCAGTTCTTTGTGTACTTCTTACACCAGCACAAGCTGCCCTTCTCAAAGTGAAGTTCAGGCTTTTCTTTATTGGGGTGTGTGTACTTGCACCTCTCCTCTCTTTGGGATTCCCCGGCTTTCATCTTTGCTTCTTCCTTGCTTTAGGCCCTATGCATGACTAACCTGTCCTTCCAGCATAGATATGTTAAACATGACTCCTCCTTGAAACCATCAGCTGCAGTCCTCAGGCCTGTCAGGTCATGTGTGTTTTAGCATGAAGGTCCCACCTGGCTCCCTCCCTATCCATCTTTGCTTAATGGATTTACAATGCAGAGCAGTGGTGTCTCTCCCATTCCATGATGTGCCATGCAGGTCAGGAGATCCTCTGATCTTCTGACAGCTGGGGTAGGTAAGGCAGGTTGTCCAGGCACTGTGCTGTTGTCCTGACTGCACCCTCTTCAAAGGAGCCCTTCTAGGGTGCACATGATCCATGAGGAACATCAGGAGCTCCTCACCATCCTATGACCCTGTGCGCCAACCAGATGAGATGGGCTGCAATGCCACCTCAGCTTCCTGAAGTTCAGATATGTGGCAAGTCAGATTTTGAGGTGGAAGGGGTGACAGGTTAATGGATAAGCACATTCAGCCACTTTGGTAAACAGAGTTCACTGCCCCTGCAGTGCTTCTGGGCAGGGACAGCAATGTGGATAGGCAGGATATTGAAGTATGGATCTCATTTATAGACATATGACCTTGCCGGCAGGCTCCTTCAGTGCTAATTTATGATGTAAGATACTATATTCAATGGATTATCTAAAAAATGTTGCTTTGTGAAAAAAGCTGTCTAATAAAGTAAAAATTAGCTCGTCTTTACGGGGATACTTTCCAGGAGATTGAATTTATTGGCCATTCACTACGGGTCTATGAAACGTTTTACCTTGTGAGGATTAGAAAATAATCACCTTAGCTGAAAGACACTGAAAGTTCAATTTGTCTCAGCCTGCAGAAATCGTTTACAACAGGTCAGGTGAACAATGGCTTGGAAGTTCCCCTTCCTGTCCATTAACTATAAAGGGAGCTTAGTGTGACTGGCTTACATATGTATGCTAGAACTTAAATAAACCAAATCCAACACTAGAAGTGTAATAAACAGAGCTAAATCTAAGATATGGATGTTCCTATGTCACCCACTGCTGAATGAAATGATGAGATTCTTGTGATGTGGGGTATGTCTATAAATACGGACCCATTTTCCAGTACTGTCTTTCTATTCTGCTCTCCATATCCCATATGCATATCCATATCCCTTTATTCCTCCATCTCCAGATGCCCTGGGTTGTTATGGAGACCGTACCAGGGACCTGCTCTTCCTTTTCTCTGACCTCTTGGGAAAGCAGAAGGTCCCCACATGTGACAGACATTTCCCAAGCAGGTGACTCACTCAGCCCTAAGTCCACCAACCAGAGGACCCTTGTTTTTCTCAATTCCTCAGGAACTTGCTGTGGACAGGCAAAATCAAAGGGAAATGCCTTTGGGCTACTCCCCCCTATGCACAGTGGGGAAAGCATTGAGGAAAAAAAGTTCATGGCACCCTTTTTGGAGATAGATACCCAAATTAAAAAAAAAGCCCAAATGTCATGAAAGTGTTGTGTGTTTGTACATTTTAGAGCCAAGACGATGTCTATTTGAACACATTTGTTTGAATATGTGTGTTTGCTGTTGGCCTCTGTTCTCAGGTCCCCAGGGAGTGCAGCCACTTATCCCAGCATGGGCTGGCTTTAAATGTCACTGGATCATGGGGGAAGCATCTCTCCCCCCCTTTGCCCTGGGATGGATGACTGCCACAGGGGTGAGGAGGGGAAGAAAGGGCCCCTTGGGATTTTGCACTGCTCCCATGGTTGAATCTCCTCTCTGCCTGAGGAACAAAACACTGGGCTGTGCTTGTATAGATGAAGTGAACTGACTGACCTCCACCACTATGAGACAGCTCCGTGTTTCCCACAGCTTGGCAGGATACTGTTTACTCTGAATCAGAGAAGATTCTGGTCTGAAGTAATTGCTTCATGAGGAGCAGCAAAATCAGGTGGGGAATACACATTACCAAAGGAGGAGATTAAACTATGCTGATATAGATTGTCTTTGCCCTGACTTCATTGATTCACAACAAGATGAATTGCCTACCACATCAGTAAGAAAATCACTCTCCCTTTCCCTGAAGAAGTTAATCTGATACTATGCTATGTACCAAGATCTGCACTGAGGTAACACTGGAGAGGATTGTTGGACTTTGTGATTTGTGAATCTGCATTTAGTACACAGTGTCTGGTTTAAAACAGGCACTTTCTAGCAAACATGTATGTCTATTTTTATTTACCCACAAAAATAAGAAAAAAAAAAAAAGAAAAAGTAGGGGAAAAAGAAAAAAGACATCAATCCTTAGGAACACCAAAAATCTAAATATAAGCAGCTGGAACTGATCCTTGTACCTACTCCCTCTCCAACTATTCTACCATTGCTCACAGACACCATTTCAACCATCCAATCCAGAGAAATGTGGTAGGAAGAGTTTCAGGCTTTTTTGCTCCACAAGGTAGGTGAACTCACTTGGGCAAGTAGGTTTCAGGGATAAAAGCCCCGGTGAAATGTCAACCGGTGTAAGCTGTTTTGAGTACTGTGTGCTTTTGCCCTGAGATGGAGTCAGGCAAAACCCCTTCTTCCTCAGTGGCCGCTTTTCTCTAAGCTGAACTGGCAGTGTTATGAATGACAAGTCAGCACCAAACTGGAGATTAACTGGATGGAGGGTGTTTTCTTAGTTTCTTTTGTTGCCAAGATACGTGAGCATCTTTGCACTGCACTTTGTCATGTAGAATAGTGCGAAGGACTCTGAAAACAGGTAGGAACTCTGTCAAACTAGAGTGATGTTTTTTCTCTGTCATCAATAAACCAGCCCACACAGAAGCAGGGCAACAAAGAAGCAGTCCCACTTTCTAAATGTATTATTTTTTCTCCTTTATCTTGTATTGAATGAGAAGCAATTTTGCTGCCTTTCAGGATGGTGCTGGTGCGATTAGCCTTCAGTCTAGCACCCTCCTGGCTTTTCTCTTTCCTTGGAACAGGCTACAGTGCCAAAGTCATCTCTTTTAGAAGAACGAAGAACAGGATGATAAGCAATTTGTGTTATGAGTACTTTTGCAATGCTTTCTCATCCCAGTTCCCGACATCCCCACATGACTCATTCTGCCTTCCTGCTGAGAGTGCTACTGGTCCTACATGTGAAATTATACTCTGGAAAACATTTCACAGCAAGAAGGGTTTGCTGTTTGGATTCAAGCTCTTCCTTTTGTAAGAAGGCATGTGTTTATTTTGTGCTTAAAGGCTAACCGGTTTCACTTGCTAAACCTGCTTTTATTTATAAGCAAAGTTGCCCTCGCAAAATATGAATCATCAAAGCTCAGGGACTGAAAGGGTAGATGAGGTTACCCACTCCACTGTTTTGCCAGGGCAAGCTCATACCCAGCTGTCTGTTCTGTGTCCGGTGTAGTAAACATCTGAAGCAATCGGATATCCAACACATCTTTGGGAGACTTTTGGCTGAAGAAGCTAATAATAACCTCAGTCACATTTCTCATAGTTCTACCTTTTCAGATCATGTAGCATCTGTATAACCAAAACTTGATTTCAAACCAGCATAAATACAAAGCTCTACAAAGAAGAGAAAAACAAATGGCTCAACAAGCAGCAGGCACTGTGTTAGGTGTAGTGAAATGGCTGAAAAGGCAGGCTTTTTCTGGAATCTACACTAACCTCTTATCCACTTAGACGTCCCTGTCATTCATCCATCTGCAGCATTCACTGTAGTTAGTTAAAATTAAATCAGGGGTTTTGTTCCTGTGGTTTATCCATGAGGTTTTTCCTTTTCTTCTTAAATCAAATCTAACAGAGAACTCATTTTACTTAGATCAAGTTCTCCTTGAGAAAAGACTGTCCATTTACAGTACCACTAATGCGGGCTTCAATTTACTTTTGTTCTGCTCTGGATGCATTGGATTCTCTCTCAATGCAGCTGATTTAATCTCCTCTTCCCTGCTTGAAGCATCTGGGAGCAATTGGAGTGAATTTATACTCCTCCTAGGTTTCACACATTTACTTCATTTTCTGAGGATGGCTAGACAGATGGAGAGCTTTGGATTTTGAGGGTTTTTTTCCTAGAGCTCTTAGCATGGTGACAGCTTCAATTTTTGTGTGATTTAGGAGGTTTTGATGTGATTTAGGAGTTTTTTCACCTATTAGCTGTCAGTGTCAATCTTTTCCTTGTGCCAGAAATGTTTCCTTCCTCCTAGGACATTAGCTGTAATATATGTCACAGTTTGCATATTGTTTAGAACTGTGCTACAGCTTCATTCTGACTTGCTATGGAAACTCAAGTTACCTTATCTTGCTTTACGACTTCACTTAGCCAAGCTCTTACATGTAGATACAGATTTAAATACATGGTTACATTTGGATAAAACAAATGGTCTTAAACATATGTTTAAATATATAGGTAAAGAAGCTTTGCAGAATTGAGACTAGACACTGCGGTGACAATAAACAGTTTAGAACACAGGACTATGAGCCTCATTTGTGTTTTTGCTTGTCCCAAGGCCCTTTCACAAAACAGGGTCACCGCAAATTAGAATTTTCAATCTCTCATTTATCTTGAGCATAATAAAAAGGCTCAGAACAATAAAATCAACCTCAGACATCCTGGGCAATAGAGATGTACAAAACAGCACTGGTGAGACAACACCAGGTGGAGTTTATTAAACTGTGACTTCTCGTTGAGCGCTGGAGCAATTAGGTGCTCTCAGCAGATAGGCAGGGCTGGAGGGGTTTTCTTACATGATTTTTTTTTCTGTGCTGTTTATTAAATCATAAATCTACTGATTGGGATCATAGAAACATGTACAGCTTTCACCACATTCTCTGCCTTTCGGTTTGCAAGGGACAGTCAGCAATGGCTCTTTCACACAGAATTTCATTGTACAAGAATATGTATTACTGAATGTATTCAGAGAACATTTCAAAGCAATTTGCGTTAAGGAAATAGCATGCCTGCAGTAACTTGACTACAGAAATACATATATGCAGTAAACGTATGCAAGCATATATATGTCTCATAATGCCTTAAAAGAACCAGTCTGTATCCTTCTGTTCTGTCGATATATGAGAAATGTAAGTCACATTTAAGAAAGGCTGACATGACCATTTTTGGCCATGTTGGATTCCATAGCATCCTGCAGACATAGATGGCCTATTGTTTGATCTCATTGTGTTTTCTAAGTGGCACTGGCAATCTGGGCTATAAATTCATGTGGTGCCTGGAGCGTCTCCTTCATTTTATTCAGCTGAGTTTCCCACTAGCCGTTCTGGTTCAAGCTACAAACCTGCAAAGCAAACCAATTTGTTACCTAGACAAATTGCAGAGCTAGCATCCCACAAAAGGAGCACAGGAGATAGCAAACATATTCTGAAGCCCTGAAATTAACAGAAAGAAAACAGGCTTAAAAGAAAAAAAGAGAAAGTATGCCTTTTTAGTTTCTTTAAGTGCTATCTATCTTAGAATGGAGCTATCCCACAGCTAAACCAAAGCCATTAGAAACAATTAGTTCAACAATAGGTATTACCATCTATCTGCAACTGCTTAAGGTTAGAAACATTGCCTCTGCCTTGAAACAGATCAAGACAGAACCATGATATTCACTGGGAGGTTGTGTATGTATGTAAGCACATACATGCCTGCACATATGTATGTGTATGACTGAAAATGGATGCATGTGTATGCATGAGTTTGTAAGTGTGGATGGTATTTCCTGACATGTATGTTTATATATCTAAGCCAAGTAAAAGAAATTTGTGTTTGTTTATGAAATCCAAATACATAATTGCATATATAATTGCTCTTACTCTTCCTGTGGACATTTCTACACTTATTTTCCAAGGTACAGTGCCAGTTGAAATGATAAAGGTTGGCTCCTATTCCCTTGGAAGTAGGACCAATAACTTGATGCTGGCTCCGATACCCTGTGACAAATGTGGTGGTGTGTCTATTGAGGAAGCACTCCAAACGCTGGCGTGCAATAAAGAACAAGCAAAGATACCACCAAACAGAAGTGCATCAAACACCATCCAATCAATCCAACAAATGTGCCACAAACTGATGGCAACTCAGAATACATAGCTCTCTGTCCACCCTCCAGAATACCTGTACATCTGGGTAAGCAAAGCAAAAGCTATGTAACATAAATTCTGCTCTTTTCCTTCAGTACTGCCACCCTGGGTAGTTGTCCAGACCAGCTTAGTCCTGCATGGAGGACTTCCCACCCTTCCAAAGGCACAATTGCTTCTCAAAATCACTCTTCTCTGCATTGTCCTCCAATTCACAGGATGAGGAAGTCCAGAGAGAGCACATTCCTAGCCCCATCTTCACACTCATTAGCCAAAGTGTGCTTGCCAGGCTTACTCAATCGTACAGGAGAGAGCTGGCTCAGGAGCTGACAGCAGAATTACCAGGGAGTTTCAGAACATCTAATTTACACGTGAGTTTACAGGGCTTCAGGAAGTGGGGAAGTTGTTCTCTATGGCCACAACCAGATTTTTGTCAGGACACTTAACTGGAAATAGAGCAACAGCATAGATGTGACCAAGAGCTACCAAAGGATTAGCAATAGCTTACACACAGCCTCAAACTCCGTGTTCAAAGGCAAACTCTGGCTACAGGAGAGAGCACCAGCAGTATTTTTCATTTTAAAATGGCCTTTGTTGGCATGACAGAAATTTTTCCTTGTAGATAACGCTGGTGTGCAATGGTACTTTCTGACATTACTAGCAGGAACTTGATTGGCAAAAAAAAAAACAACCCATTTTGAAGCACTGCCATTAATCTCCCAACTGTAAGGGCCCATCTAATGATTAATCTCTCAGCTGGAGTTGTTCTGTAAGTGCTAACACACTCCTGGAATCATTCAGCTGGCTCAGCTCCATTCAGATACTGAATGAGCATCAGCATATTGAAAGGAGCATCTGGTTGATATAATAATTCAAGAAAAGATTTTCTCCTGTGAAAAACTAGGCTGCAGGATAAGCTAAAGTGTATTTAAAAACTACATCCAGAGGAAAGCAAGGCAGCCAGGTGAAAGTCTCAAACTCTTGAATGTAAATCAAATCTCAGAAGGCAGGAAGAAATAGTGTCACAGCTAGAATCTTCAAGGGATGGTCATTACAGTAATTGAGTGGGTAAGAGATGGATGGATAGCTGTGTACTGGACAATCTCTTTCTACTAAATACCCTTTCCTAATGCTGGGACAAAGTCCGTTAACATCAATGGAAAATTTCTTGTTGACACAATAAGCCTCAGAACAGGCTTATCATCACTATCTATGGACAAGAATTAAACTTGAAGCTTTCAATAATAGTAAAGAGATAGTACAGCTGTCTACACTGATGTACATGACATCAGACATCCCAAGAGTCCAAAGAACCATTGATTCTTTGCAATGGTTCTGTCTCCCAGTAGAAATTGGTTTCATTTTTATGAAATATCCTTTGAAGAGAGAATCCTGGGGGTCTGTTTAATCAGGTCTCATGGATTTCCAGGGGATGTGAAACTGCATGGAAGACAGAATAGTCTTACAACTGGTTTCTAGGACATAACCCAGAGGATCAGCTTTGCTGGGTGCTAGCAATGCTCAGTACCACTCCGTTCTGGATTTTGTGGCTGTACAGAGAGCTGCTCCATTGCCATGCAATTGAGGGTGGGCATTCCCAGTTTCTTCCCAGTGAAAGTTCAGCTCATCTTTATTTTTAATTATTCCATCAACCTTGTTTGCCCTTTTGGAGTCCCTGATTTCAGGAAATGAAAGCAGAAGCTGCTGTCTCTTCTGAGCCAGGCCATTGGTGACTCTCAATACACAGTTCCTTTTACCAGTGCCAAATATTGGCTATTGTGAAAGATCAAGTCAAGGTGAGATCAGATGCCCTGGCTTAATTGCTGCTCCAGCTTTGCAAAGGCTTTCCTTACAATCGTAAGACTTGTTTCTAAAGGAGGAGAGTAGCTAGGAGGAAGGACTCTCCAATTAATTTTCAGGAAACAGATGGAGAACTGGGCTTAGTCTTTATAAATTGTAAAAGATACTGCTAAATGCTCTGTTTATAGACTGCATTAGCCTTGACAAATAGCTCTTTCTAGCAGATGATAATGCAGCGTTTAGCATCTCTGCTGTGCTTTGCTAGATCACTTCTTCAGAGTGGGTTGAAACCCAGGAGAGCTGGCAGCACGGTCTTGATGGCCAAGGAGTTGTGGCTGCCATCCACACTGCAGTGCAGGCACCCAGGGCTGCACAGCCTCCCCATGCTGAAGCACACCTGAGGGCAGGACCTTCATCTTTGCATAGAATCACAGACTGGTTTCATTTGGAAGGGACCTTAAAGATCATCCAGTTCCAACCCCTGCCATGGGCAGGGACACCTTCCACTGGGCCAAGTTGCTCAAATCCCCATCCAGCCTGGCCTTGAACACTTCTAGGCAGTGAGGGACAGAAAGGAACAGCAGTGCATGTGTCACCCTTATCCTCTGCTGGGTGGTTTCTTCCTGTGGTTATAGAGGCTGATTATATCTCTTATCATAAGTGAGGGTGGAGACACTATTGAGATAGACAGGAGGTTATTGTTCTTCAGGTCAGGTAAGAGGTCCAAATTACATCTGGGCCCCTGTTGGCAGTATCAATGAAAAGGGACAAGACAGCACCTGCCCAAAGTTTATGGTATCTGTCACAGTTAGAGGCTAGGTGGAAGAAAAGCTGGTGGGCAGAGGCACAAATATCTGCTGGGAACCTCATGCTCAAGATTTCCTTCCATTGGAAACTGGGATGGGGAAGTAAAGAAAGGGAGAAGGATGTGGGAACCTGTTCCCCCTCAGAAAATGGTGCACAGCTTGGAGCTCACCTGGAACCAAAAGCCCTCCTAGTTCCTCCCTCTTCTAAAGAAACAGAGGGCAAGGGAGCTGCCTCAGGGGCTGGGACCTGACTCAGATGGCCCTGGTCATTTCGTGGTACCCAGCCCTTGTGCTGGTGCTTCCAGGGGTTTCCCATAGTTGCTACAGGGGTGTGCCCTTTACAGCTCATCTGCCCCATCTTGCCAGGTACTTAAAAACGCTCAGATCCAGAGTGGCAGTAGTATATCCTCATCCCATCATCAGGATATCTGAGAGTTTCAGCCCTTATTTGACACTGTTTGTTGTGACAATTTAATAAAATACTGCTGTATATTTTTATATATTTTTAATGCTTTTGTTAATGTTAAACTGAGCACAATTGAGACAACCAACACATGAACTCAAAGGAAAAGTTCAGAGGCTAAGAGCAGCTTGTAAGCCTTAGGAAATGCTGAAATGGAAACAAAGCAGGAATTGTTAAACATGTAGGAAATAATTTCTGCTTCAAATTCATTGAAGACATTGGAATTATTCCAAAGAAGAGCTGGTCCATTAAATCACATAAGAGTGGCTGTGCTGAGTCAAATAAAAAGCCCATCAAGACAGTATCATGTCTTTGACAGTTATTGGTAGCAGCTGCTGAAAAGGAATAAAGGAAACAGCACGAGGAGAGGGACCTACCTAACCTCTAATAAAATCTGTATGTTAGGGACTTCTGGAGCTATTCTCCACACACAGTGAGTCTACCTTATTCTTTCAGGCCCAATGCTCACAGTCTCATTCACTGACCTGTTTGTACTTTTGGCATTCCAAAAGTTTATGGTGGTGAATTTATGGCAGTGAAAAATTTATGGCAGTGTGTCTCCTTGATGAATTACGAACTGTGTGAAAGCGTGTTCCCTTTAGTTTGCTTGAAATGTTCTGCCTGTTCATTTAATTCACTGTCCCCTGCTCCTCCCCTGCAGTGAGCAATTCCACACTTTCTGGCCTATCTGGAAAGCTGCATGACTTTAGATTTCACCTCATTCTCTTTTCCAGACTGAAGAATCTCAGCCTATTTACTTTCTCTGTAAATAGGAGCAGATAACCTTTTTGTCTCCATAAGAGTCATAGAATGATTAGGGTTGGAATTAACCTTAAGATCATCTAGTTTCAACCCCTCTGCCATTTATGCCTTTTCTACTGTTTGACTGTGAGGCCCTCAAGAATGGAACAGAATCCTGCTCATCCATATAAAGCACCTTGCATGTGAGTGTACCTTCTTCTGACCAAGCTGACACTAGAGACAGTCAGGAGGAAAGCAGATGCAGCATTTCTGTAGGTGGAATTCATGCAAATGGATACAGTTTCTGCACTGCAGACTGGAAAAAAGAAAATTTTGCCATCTCTGCCACTCCACCGGTGTGGCACCTATTTCTAGGTACCACAGGCAATGCAGCAGCATGGTGGCATTGCATTGTTCAAGGTTGCACAGGGCAGAATTAATAACAGGAGGTGCTTTAATGAAAACTGAGCACCAGGAA
This sequence comes from Loriculus beryllinus, assembly GCA_039877255.1. Lineage (NCBI taxonomy): Eukaryota > Metazoa > Chordata > Aves > Psittaciformes > Psittacidae > Loriculus > Loriculus beryllinus. The sequence continues at coordinate 7,290 of JBCJKH010059493.1, read as the reverse complement.
ATGGGTGATGTGTTTGGATTTGCTTTATGGCCTACGATGCAAAGCAGGTAGGAATATACTGGACCAATTCCAGCTACATTGCACGGCAGTGTCCAAAGATATCAGCACTAAAGAGCCCTTCTTTTATTCTCCAAGCCATGCCTCAGTAGTTAGGAGAACTTTTTCCATGGGCCTGAAGCCAAAAAGGCTCAGCCATGTGACTTTCTGAAGCTGATGTTTACTGTCCCTCATATCACAAAGCTGCTGCCTGGAGAGCAGCTGGCCGGAGGTGTCTGGAACAATCCCAGCCACTGTTTCATAAGGGACTCTTTCTACGTCTCTGCTTTCCCACAAAGGCTCACGTTTTATGATTGCTGGTGGGCAGGAGGCTGATGAAATGCATAGCCAATCTGAACACATAAAAGGGCAAGAGGCAAGACTTAAAAATCATACCAGTCATGGTTAGGCCTGTGAAATAAATAACACACACAGTCATTGTGCAAGGAGGAACAACAAATTCACTGCCCCTTCACCGGCTGGTTTCCTGTCTGTGGTGTAATGGGTGGGAGTCTGGGTGGTAAATTTACACCTCACTATAAAACAGATTATAAATTCATTGTCCTCTCCTTTCCCCTCCAGAATTAAGGGCTGGATTGTATCAGAGTCGTTTTAAGTACACTTTTTTTTTTTTAAAAAAAAAAAAGCCTCAAACTTCACTTTCCTGTGCCTGAGAACTCAGGTTTTCTGAAACAGAATACCCTTTTGAATCAGAAATAGGGTGAAACACAGTAAAGTGCAGTAGTGTCAGCTTTGACACCCTGGAAAACTGCGAACTCTACCTCTCTTCTGGTGGTCCCTTTCCTTTCCTCTTCTGGTGGTCCCCAGTTTGTGTGGAGGAGCTCAGGAGTGAAACCAGATGAGCCAACACCCATAGAGAAATGTGGGATTGGGATCTCCCATGCTCTCAGCCTTGCAAACACCCTCCCAAAGCAAACTGAAAAGCAGTGAAAGCTGATGAGTCAGTATTTATACATTCCTGCCAACATCAGCCACATGCCTGCTGTGTGCTACTGTCTGTGCCACCTTTGCCCATCAGTCCCTAGTCGGGGAGCCTCCTAGAGGGTTGCAGACCTGCTGTGCACCCCTTTCACCTCCACATATGATGGTAGTCACCATCATATGTGCTCTGCAGCCCACCTGCATGGATCTGCCTCAGGATGAATGCCATAGCTGCCCCTTCTTATCCACAACATGTTGGTAACGTTGCCTGGGGGTCACTATTGCTCAAGCGTCATCTTGAGATTGACCTGAAGGAAAGCAGATTACAGAGGTGGTTTCAAAAGCTGTGTTGTGAATGACAGTCCGAGTCCTTCCCCTCTGACTCTCCTCTGATGCTCACAGTCCATGCCAGCAAAAATAAAGGTATTGCTTAGGTCCAAGTCCCAGTTGTACAATGGCCAATTTATCCCAATCAGTTTGTTGAGGATGGCTCACCTTGCTATGATCTGAACACCAAAAATCTAAGAATGCTCAAGAGCCATGGGTTGCCTAATACATTTCTTGGGGAGTCAACAGGAAGAGAAAGGGCTGGTAGGGGTCCCATTTGCTTTTTGAAACATTAGGGTTATGCCGGTAAGAGATGTTGCATTTCTGGCTCTCTTCACCATACGACATGCAGAAGACCCAGCAGCCCCATCACAGGGTGAAGGCATTTCTATGGAGCATGCTCAGCTGGGGAGGTAGGTCTGAGCTGCTTGCGAGCCACCCTCACCTGCTGACCATCTTCTAGCAGATAAGAAATGGACTTTAGCGTAGACAAGACCAAGATCTCATTTTGCCAAAAGGATTTCCTCAAAACTTCCCAAATATGAGGAAATAGTTCAGATGAGGAAAACATGATATTTTAGAAGAACTCTGACCTCTCTAGGCTACCTCAGGTACCTGAATATTGCCGTGCATTGCCGTGGTGAGACAGCTACCTACAGAATTGCTCCTCAGAGACAAACAGAGGCAACAGTGTTCATTTCAGTGGTTATGGAGACAGCTTGTATATATGATTCGTGACAGATACGCTTATCTACTGGGAACTTCTTTAAATAGCTAAATTCATTCCAGTTGATATGTTCACTGGTGATGATAAGTGTAAAGGGAAGCCAAGTGCACTATATTTATTGCTGTCTGAGTACTATTGTTTTCCACATAAAGAGACATGAAGTTGCTGCTTTGTAACCTTCTCTCCTCCTGGGAAAGTAAAGTTGCTTTTAATCGAATAAGCCATTGTCAGTGCACAGTCCACAAGTCTCAAGCTACCCTGGCAAGGAGCCAAACAAACAAGATTGCTCTGTTTTGAGCCTCAAGTGTCATTGAAGTGTGACATATTAGCAAGAGTAGCCTTGGATGGAAAATACACCTTGACCTGTGACTCATGAAGCTGGGGAGCAGAAGACTGTCTGTCTTCTCATTTTTACAGTCTGGGAGAATCTCTGTTTCTGACAGTATGGACCTCACCTCAGCAGTGAAATTGCTTTCTGAGCAGCCTTCCTAATTACAGTACATATGGCCCTCTGCTCCCTTTCACTGGTAATCACCCAAGCACCTTGTGGCTAACAACCAGATGCAGCTTTTGCTGCCGTTAGAGAAGTGCTAACATACTTTGGCATTCTGCAATATAATGAGGGGGTTTATTGTTCTTTGCATAAAGTTCACCATGGACGTCTGCTTTTTATTTTGCATTTCATTCCAGCCCACCCATCTGTTCTCCTTCTCTGCGGTGCAAATAAACAAGGTAGGTTGGCACCTGATTACCCAGCGCGGACTCATCTCTACTTTTAGGATTTTTATTCCTTTACACAGCCTTCAGATATGTTTGATGCTACATTATGCTGTTCTGTTCTGTTCCATTCTGTTCCACTCTATTCTATTCCACTCCAGTCTAGTCTGTTCTGTTATATTATATCCTATGATATTCTATTCTTCTAAATTCTGTTCTATTATACTCTATTCTAATTTCCTCTCCCTTCTGTTTATGTCAGGTCAGATGATGTGTACTTCAGACCCTATAAATCAGATGAATCAGATGTCTTTAAATGAAAAATTCTATAAATGTGTTCACCCTGGCAAAAAGCCTCCTCCTCTTTCCCACCTCCTTATTAAGGTCTCATCTGGAGAGCTCATTGCTGCTATGGGGATGCATGCAGAGTCCCCTCCAGCTGGTGTGCTGCTGACTCAGTGGTACTTACAGAAGCTGCACCACTCATTGCCAACTGTTCTGTGGATTAGATATGCAGGAATTGCCATGCCAGAACAGGCTGCTGGTCCATCTAGTGGCTAATGTAAGATTTTTTAGAGAAAGACATAAAAGGCTTGTAATGAATCCAATTAGTCAATATTATACCAGTGGGGGATATTTCTCCCTGACCTCAGCTGGTTATCAGATTATATACCCTGAAGCATGAGGATTGATAGCTCTTGTCATTTCAGCGTATCTGGAGTAGCTGCAGATGCTCTATTTACTCATATTTATGTTTAGGAACACATTGATGCAGCTCCTCTGGTTTCAGTGGTGTCAGAGTAGCAGTGAATCAGATAAATCTATCGAGTAAAGACATGTCTTGGAGCATGGAAGAGTAATGTCAAGCTTTGATTTTTTTTTCACCACACTAGAGAATAGATCTGTTCCTACAGAAGAGCATTACTTACACAACAATATTCTTCAGCATATTTTCTCAATGTGGGCATAGCAATTCAAAAAACCCCAAAACAACAACAAAAAACTAAACAGCTGGCGTTTACTGAGGCACACTTTACACAGGAGCAAGACCAGTATTAGGAAAGTCCACCTCAAGTGCCTACTATAATATTGATATGTTCCTCAGACTCCAGTGGTTTTTAATACATTTTTAATGAAGAAATGCTGTTCAGAAACAGTGTACCTCTTTAAAATATTGCCATGATATTTTCAGCTGAATTCACCTGGCATTAAAGAGTAACACAATAGCAATGAAGATAGATCTATATTTCCTCCCAAATCGCAATATTTATTATGAATACGATTTCCATTTGTGAGAAAGGATAGTATATGTGAGTGTGCGTTTCGTGGATTTACAGGTCTGGCATCAACTTGGTCTACTGTTTACAATGAGAGATTGCCAAGAGCTATACACAGAGACCAGTTTCTATGATGAATTCAATCAGTCCTCTTTGTGGTGTTCAGGGTGACTCACTGGCAGGTGTGTGAGAACATAATCCTGCATATTTCTCCCAGGTTTTGCTCAGATTATTACTTAAAGTGTTCACTGGTTTACAAACGAAGCCCTCTAGTGACCCTCTAAACTATGTGGTTTTACGCCTGTTCTCTGATGGGGACTAACCCAAATCTTTTGACATGGTTTAGTGGTGTATTTGGCAGTCCTGAGTTAGTGGTTGGACTTAATTATCTTAAAGGTCTTTTCCAACCTACAAGATTCTATGATTTTAAGTCATCTAGGGGCTTTCAGGAGAAATGCATGTACAATGTGTGTTCCTATTTTGGGAGAATATCCATTTTTAAAACTAGTTCATAGTATGTTTTTTGCATTACTGAGACATTCATTTTTTAAAAGATATAGAGGCATGAGGAGAAGTGCTATATGAATCAGAAGATGAAGTGTTTGCTATAGAAACTATTTCTCATGCAATTAATAGTGAAACATTTGTTAATATCTGGTGAACACCTGCATATACTATTGCTAAGAATAACATTTAATTCCAGTTTCTCCAGGAGAAACATTACAAAACCATGCCTCTTTCCTATGATGTGGTACATTTGCAAATAAAACAAGAGCCCGGTGCTTGGAAGAGTTCCTAAAACTTTCCTAATTCATCGTTTGTCCTTCTTTAATGTCTCTGAGTTCCATTTGTCCTTCTTCAATGCCTTTGAGTTCATTCCGTGATATGCCATTGTGTTGCAATGCTTTCCTGCAGCTGTGTCCCCCCCCTTCATGCAGGGCCTTTCTTCTAAGGCCCCTTCGCAGGGTTTCAGATGGTCATTGTGCCAAGGGGGTGCACAGGGTAGATATTTGCATCATCTGCCATTACCACAGTGTCCTCAGAATCCCTTTCCCTGCTGGAGGAGGAGGAGGAGGAGAGGCTATTCAAGAGACCAGCCCAGAGGCCAGACCTGTCAATGGGTACACACAATGTTATGTCCTACTTAGACGCATCCACCTCCTTCCTTTGAGAACTGCTCACAGCAGGCCATCTGGTTTGGGTTGCCTCTTTGTGGAAAGCTGGGCGACAGGAAAGCTCAGAGTTTGTTGAGCACCTGGACTAGGACATGTCTGGAGTGCCTCCAGATGAGGAACTTGGAAGTGTGCCCACAAACAGTAATATAGATACAACAGTAGAGAATCTAAGTTAAGCTCCTTTTCTGAACTACCATCTGGAGGGAAGTCTCTCCTCCTGTGCTGCAAATTAAACCTAAATGCTGCAGACAACCAAAACCAGCCCACTATAACCTAGCTATGAGGATAAGTGGGACTTGCTGGAGGTTTGGACACACTTTCCGTTTGTGTCGTGCTGGGATAATAATCAACGTCTGGGATGCCCTTTCATCCTACGACTCAGCTGTGCTGAATCCTCCTACTCTAAAAATTGGATGAAAAATCAAAACGTGGACTGAAAATCAAAGATGATACAGGATGGTGTCTGTATCCTTCTCACAAGCATCCATCTTCATGTGCTTTCAAAGTGTTTTGGCACGTATTACCCTCAAATGTTTGTTTTGGCTCCAGCAGTTAATGAAAACTCATCAAATGCAGAATTATATTGACTCTTGATGCATGCTATCTCTGTTAGTTGTCCTTCTCTATTCACTTTCATTAACATAAAAGTTGAGGAGCTGAGCCTTGCTTTCTGATTTATGTGCTGCCTGTTCCAAGCACAAGGATTTCTGCAGAGGACAAATTGCAGCAGATGAATCCTGTGCCAGTGAAGCTACTGGAGTGACCCCAGACACGAATTTGTGTTGTCCCATCCCGTCCCCTGTCCCGTCCCCCCCCCCGTATCTACTTTGACTTGTTGCCTATGTACAAAGTGTTTGGCTGAAAAAGTCCTTGGCTTGAGTATGTCTAAAGTTCAGTTTATTTTTACTGACTTGGGTCTTGCAGGACTCCTAAGGATTGCAGGCACCAGACAGCTGTGTTTAGCCTTTTCTGTTACACTAACGTCAAGGAAACCTATCATAACTGGCAAGCCTTCTGAAAACATGAGTGCTCATGGATTACAAAAGGAGAAAACACTCAGATTAAAATAAACTGTTACCAGACGAAAGGACACCCACCCTTTTCCCCTAGAACTCCTTCAAAAAACAGGGAATTTGCTTTGATCAGACTTTAAGGTGAGAGCAGATCTCCTGGAAGTTATCTTCAAGCTAACAAAATAGTGATAAGCAAAGGAGGAAATGGATCTAAGACACGGTATATTTGTTAAAAGACAAAAATCTGGCCGTTGCGGCAATCTCTTCCAAGATCTCTCAGAGATGACGTTACAGAAAGAGCCTTGCTTAGCCCTGAACAGGATTTGCATTCTTGCACAGTTGGTCCGTTTGTGTGGCTTTGGGATTACATGGAAATATTCCCTGGAGGAGACACAAAGAGGCTTGAAAATTCAGCCACCTCTCTAAGCTGGCTTTCCACTTGCTGGGACAGAGCCAAAGTAGAGTGCAAGTGAAAACAAATCCCAAACAAAACCCCAAATCACCAAACCAACAAAACAAAAAAAACCCCACCCAACAAAAAACCACGCAACCCCCTCCTATGCTACTGTCTCTATTGAGGATTTGAGCCACTGAGGGATTGCAAAGCCGACACATGCTCATGCCCATGCCCAGACTTCTTGAGACACCAACACAATGAGCTTCCCAAGGGAACACTGCATGCCATGGAAAAAAGGCTATGAAAAGCAAAGAGCTGTGGAGAATTTGGCTCACTTGGACAACGCTACGCTAGTGTGAATTGCTTTACCAGGTCAGGCTGGACAGCCTGCTCAATTGGAGCCAGGCTGCTGTAAACCTGGCTTCACCATTCAGTTGACAGAGGGTTTGTGTTAAGCAGCTAGAAGACCTATGTGAAAACAAGCCTTTTATAGTGGTTCCAGGTTTAAAACGGAGTGAGATGAGAACCTGTAGTGACAGAGCATGGCTCCATCATCCAGCAGCCAGCAGGAGAGATGGAATGTCTCCCTGCCACCTCCGAGAGTGAGTAACCCCGTCCATAAAAAGGTGCCTAGGAGAGGTGGTTTGAATCACCATTGTGGAGTCCCTCCCTCTTTCTG